>WKFP01014825.1:1152310-1168377 GCA_011057875.1 Pterocles orientalis | reverse complement strand
TGGCGGGCGGGGGCGCCGGACCGGCGGCTTTATCCGCCGCGGGGGCTGGGGGGGGCGGAGGCGCGGAGCTGGAAGTGTCTGGAAACGGCGGCGCGGGGCACGGGGGGTGGTGGAGGAGGAGGGACGAGGGACATGGGGGAGGGACGCGGAGGAGGAGGAGGAGGGACACGGAGGAACTGTCTGGCTGGAAACTTCTGGTTGTCTCCAGCACGGCTCGGCCGACCCTTGGGTGACTGGACACGTCCCGTCCGTCCCGGAGGGCTGCAGCCCAGCCCCGCAGGCAGAGAGTCCCCTTTGCACGAGTGGCACCTCGCTCTGCAGGGACGCTCGCTGGGGCAGCACTTGGGGCAGGCTCCGGGAACATATAGGAAGGTAAATGCACAGCACAGCTGTTTTATTGCTCTGCCCAGTCCCTGCTGCAGCTCAGCCTGCATATTGGGCAAGATGTCCTGGGAGAATCCACAGCCCTCCCATACACTTAACCTGTCCTTTGGCAGGGGCATAGCCACTGATTAACTCCTTCCTGCTGCCCTGCACAGTGAGCAAAGGGACAGAGCCCCTCTGCAAAGCTCCTTGCCCCCTGATGGGTAATTCACGGTTATCGTTGACAAATAACAAAAATAATGGGTTTTTTTCACAAATAAGGGTGTGGGTGGGCGTTTTTCTGCAGATTCAACTGGTTTGAACTTTCCCGGCTCTTTGCAAATGTGTGTCTGTTTCACTTAGAAACACATCTAAAGGCAAAGAATGCATCTGTGAGTTTTAAAATCATCTCTTTCTGCAGGGGTGCTGTACCAGCATGTCATGCACTCTGTGTTTCGTTTGAGCAAACTACTTCACAACTCTTCCACTTGTAGTCATCTGACAGTCACAGGAACAGCCACAGATGCCTGTCAATAGTTACTTTAAGTAGAAGACAGAATGTACATCGTCCTTCAACTGCAGACTGCAGAGCTGTTTACTTCAAGGAATTAAAGGTATGCATTCCTCAGACAGATGCTCATTAACAATGTATCTCTTACTTCAGAAAAACCTGCTGTTCACACCCCTGGGGACAGTCAGGATCTCCTCCTGCTCCAGGCAGGATCAAAGATCTCTGGATACTGCTTGACGCTGATAGTCATTCATCTTTTGACAGAGTGGGTTTTGTTTATCATGCTGACAAACCTAATCATTGCTCGAACTTGCTCCTTCATTCCTGCAGCTTTTCTATCCTGCACATCACTCACCTTCAGAACCACGCTGTGGTCCATCACAGACCTGCTTTTCTGTCCTTGTTGTGTACCTTTGGTTCGTAAGTACTGTAAACAGATCAATTTTTTCCCAGAGCATTTCCTTTCAGCTGTGTTATCATCACCATTACTGACTTATCTCTTTCCTACCACAACAAGCCACATACCTTGTGCATCTCACAATCAGTCCTGGGCTGTGGTGCCTGTCCCTGGGCATATCTCCTCCCTCTGCTACCTCTCACGCTGTCTCAGTGACATAAGACCTCTGCTTAGCCTCACTAATGTCAGCAGTTGCCTGAAAAGATGTAATATCAGAGATTTATTCTGCTTCTAGTCTGTAGAGATCTGCAGAGGAATTTCACAGTCTCATCACAGAAAGGCATGCTTAGACCATATGTTCTTTGTAGCATATGCCAGAGTCTTTGCCAAATCAACAAAAAGCAGCTGATTCAGACACAGGAGACACAGATGTTAAAAGGTCTTGCAGGAAAATTACTCTTGTGAGTCCAGGAAGTGATACAGATGGGGTTTGTAGCTGATAGAGTGTAAACAGAGACATGGCGAATGGGGTTTCTTTGTTTTGCTGCAGCTGACAGCTGACCATATACTCAGCAGAGGTAGTGAATAAGGTCAGCAAGTAGGTGAAAAAAGCAGTAACAGGAAAATGTAAAGGGGTATCTAACAGGCTTAAGTTAGATATTTTTGTGAGGGCACACCCTGCTAAGAAACAGAAATTATTACATTTCACGGAAATTAGCGTGGGCTAGTGGTTCAGGGTTCACCTGAGCTGCTGCAGGAAAGAAGCCCGTGAGTGGACAAGCATCCAGCTGGAGAGAGAGCAGTCTGGGCTGAGAAGGAAAAGCATTTGAGTGATTGAATTGAGTTGGCTAGACATCGTGCTCTTTCTGTTAATTAAATTGTCTTCCTTGACAGGTAGGTTTTAGCTTGTTCTTGTGAAGGTGAAGGGACTCCCAGCAAGGTAGGTTATACGGGACAGCAGCACAGGGGTTTGTTCTTTTGTACTGTGCTGTCACTGGGCTGTAACTGCATCCCTGAAGCAATATGGCTTCAAGTTTATATTGTCACTAGCCGTATTTCAGATCAGGATGATTTATGGAAATGTTCATGTTAGGAATATTGCCAAGCAACAATCTTGGATTCAGGAAAATTTGTTATTAAAATAAGTAAGTCTCTATAGTGTCTGGCTAATCTCAGATGAGACTCCAGACTCAAGCTCTATGAAATCCATTTCAGAAGGGAAAACAATCAAGAAGTATTTGCTATTTTTTTGTCTTCTTCATATTGGTGCAAACGCAGACTTCTCCAGGTGCCTATCTGTGCAGTGCTTTGCACACCAGGTGTACTGGTTTAGGCATTTGCTCCAAGGTGTTCCGATACAACTAGAAACCGTGTAATTGCAGTTACCCAGTTAATAAACTCTACAGGGTCTTCATGTGTTTCTTTGTCTTGAAAATGGGCTGATTCTAGGTAAACCAGCTAGAAAATTATTAGGCTTATATGCACAACTGGGTTTACAAGGAATAACCCAGGACCCCAAATCAAAGCAAAGCCATTCCCTCCTCCAGCCATCACAGAATCAGAATGGCTAGGGCTGGAAAGGACCTTAAAGATCATCACGTTCCAAACCCCTGCCATCCACAGGGACACCTCCCACTAGCCCAGGTTGCTCAAAGCCTCATCCAGCCTGGCCTTGAACCCCTCCAGGGTTGGGGCATCCACAACTTGATCTGTCTGAGATGGTTGGGTATGTTTGTGACTGTCCTGCTGCAGCGAGCTCCCTCCTAGATGTGCTGCAGCTCTAGCTCAGGTTGCTGGAAGCAGCACTGTTGGAATCATATAATTGTTATTTGTTGTAAAAACAAGCAGATATCTCTGGTGTGCCAGGAAACAACATGTCTTGCGGTAAGCTCTAAATTGGCTTTCTACCTCCTGCATGCCTGTGGCAATTTAGCAGATCACCTGAACAGAAAAGGCACAATTAATCAGGACTGTGGTTGAAATGTTTGTTCTAGATGAGGTATCATAGAAAGCTGTTATTGATGAACCTGTGGTTTAGTGATGGATATGGCACATGTCTAGTGCTGTATTTCTAAGCAGGCATCAGTCCAAGTTCTCTGCTGGATGCATTTGAGTTTGAGTCATATGAAAGCTCTGATAATAAATGCAGAAAGCACACAGAGTTTCTCAATCTTCAGATTTGAGAGACATGACGAATCTGCCAGCATGATTTCCATACCCTGATGTTTCATCCAAATCGAGAGTATCAGTAGTGAATAGCCCAGAACTTCACAGACTGCATTTTGAATACCCTTCTTCAGGTGTAAGAATAATTTCAGCTAAAAGCAAAAAAGTCTCAGCTATGGGTTCTCTGCTAACTATAACCAGAAAAGTGGAGATGTTTGGCTTTGTGGTTTGTTCAGAATTGTGGACTTGTTTGTATCAACAGTATAAAAAAAGAGCCACTGATACAATTGGGCCCCCTATTTCAGAAGATTAAAGATGCAAAGTGGTTAATAATGCTGCACTAATCTGCCACTTACACTACAGACCATCTTTGACTTGATTTTCAATGTTTGTTTGGTGCAGAATGGAGTGTAACTGCTGGTGAAGTAGATAGATATCCGTCTACAAATGGTCTGACCTCGTGCTGACTGCTGTACTGGTTCATATAGCTTGGTCATGTCATCTGCTTATTGGAGTTACAGTAATTATATGTAAATTATTTGACAGATAAATAGAGTTTCTATGAACGTTAGTAAAAAATGCAAAACATTAATGAGAAAATAGAGGACTAAGTGTGCTGTCTAAATGCAGAAAAGCTTTTTAAACCTACCTGTTGCCATCACAGTGCAACTACACTATATCTGGGCATTTACAAAGCATATACTCAGATTCCCAAATTTCAGATTTTTTAAACCTGGAAAAGACTCCAGAAGCCAATTCTAGTACAAAAATTTTTTTTTCTTTTGCCTTTTTATTCCCATCTGGAATACAAGCTGCCTTAAATCAGAGAGCAAATCTGGCTGTGAACACAGTGAAAATTTCTGTGATCTGGATGCAGAGGATGCAAAATTCAATCCAGGACCTGGGCAGCAGAAGACAACTTGTATTTGTGGAGCTCCTAATTTTCCTACTATATTATGAATGGCATATGTAAGCTAAATTAGTATTTACAAAATAGGCATTGTTGGTTGGCCATTCCCTGTTCTTCATGAGTCAGTCAGACTGAAGCTGAAGGAGAGAGCTCTTTGGTGTAAGAGGTGTCTGGGTCTACCCAGGGTGCAGGATAACCTTGCCTTACTTGGTTAGAAATCAGGAGAATGAATTAGAGTCAATCTCATCCAGTTTTTTAATTGCTGCAGTGGCCATCATCCATTAGTATTTACAGACCTCCACCTAGTGGATGAAGTACTCTTCTGTACTCGTGGCTGCAGTGACCCAAATAGCTAGTCATCTGGTTTCCTTTTTCAAAGTTTACTAGCAATTCTTGGTCCAAAAAAAAAAAAAAAAACAAACCCAAACCAAACATTTCCGGAGCTGAGTGTGCCCAACAGCAGGCACGATGCAGAGGCTGGGAAAAACAACTGGAAAAGGAACTTGAAAACTCTCTTTCATGAGTAAATTGATCCTTTTATGAGCAATGGCAGGATATAGCACACATGGAGGAAGAAGATTTTCTCCATTTTCTGTGGGTGCTGCAACTGATTTAATTATACTGGCACTCTGTCCCTAATCAGCGCTTTAAAACATTTTCATTCTCTTGAACTGAAGAGGTAGGTGCACAGCTGATAGCATCTCTGTCTCTTTCTCTGGCGCACTGGAGTCTCATAGATGGCAGCAGACTAAGACGGAAAGAGAAACAAATGCATGTCCCTCAGTCGCTGCTCCTGCTGGCTCTCCTTCTTGGAGCAGTGTCTGCCTGGAAATTCAGCTTTGGAAGTGCTAGCATTTCCCAGCCATACAAAGAGCTCTTTGGGTCCATGCCGGGAACTCAACCCCTCCACTCCTGAGAGTGTAATTGGCTGCTTAAGGCTGGCTCACTGATAAGAGCAGTCAAGAAGAGTTGGAAGAAGCATTAGTGCCTTCTCCCCTTTTCTCCTGGGAGCTGCTTCCAGCTGAGCTCTCACTCCAGGCCCCGCCAAAGCTACACCATGGCTGCACTACTGTTAATACTACTTACCCACAGAAAAAATCCGTCGTGCAGGGGTTTGACAACTGTATTGGCAGGATGGGCAGATGCGAGGTGGAGAGTTTCTGGACGGCGTTTAGTTGCATCAGCCATCTGGTCAACATAGATATTTACACAGCTACTCAATGCTGCAAACAACTGAGCAGGTAACACTGAAACTCCTGGGTAGCACAGAACATACATGTTATCTTAATTGAGAATGTTACCTTGTCTGTACTGAGCCTTGAACTAGCCAAGATGTCAGGACAAAGTTTCACTTGCACAATGACCTTCAGAAGATGAAATTGTATACAAAACCATGCTTATAGGTATGCTCATGAAAAAGTGAGTTTTGCCGTGGTGAATGTTAATAGAGTCTTCATCAGTAAGGAAATCCAAGCAGAAAATCTTAGTCTGCATACTGCTGAAAAAAAAATAAACCAACATTCAGAGGATGCATTTATAAAATTCTCCTCATCTGAGGAATGAATCCTACACATTATAATAATTTTCCTCCAATTTCCTTGCTAGTGGAGTTGGGTAAAATCCCATCTGTAGCAGTGGCTCCGAGTCATGTTCACATGTGAATTTGGACAGGATGGCTCAGTGATTATTGCTTATACCTCTCAGCTTTGGCTCCTGCAGCATCTTACCCCTGCAATGGGGACACAGAATGAAACATCTTCGCTACGCTACAACCCACAACCTGCAGATTAATCAGAACTGTCACTAATTTCCTTCTTAAATTAGAACAGAGGACTGTAATCTGTAGCTTCTGATCACATATTATCTTCTTCTGCCATCCCTTCTTGAGGGTCAGTAATGCCTGATCGGGCAGAGAGGTAGGAAACCTGGGGCTCTGCTGCTGCTCAACTGGCTGAGTCAGAACTGCGTCTCCAGAGTTTCAGAGGAAGACTGAAACCTGGATAATTCTTAAAACCTGTAGTTTCATTGCAGTAGTAGGGGAATACTTTCCATACTTAATTTTCTGAAAGAAGATTAGATGATTATCTTAGCTTGCAGAACTGCTGTGGTTATAAATGCTGATAAGAATCTTTTTTTCCCCCTAAATTCTGGTCTGTAGTAGCTAAAAAAGATTGTTTCCAATCTTTAGCTTGTTTTAACCAGAATAAGACTGTTTTCCTTTCCCAGTGTTTATATTTCTAAATAGTCCAGGGCAGTGGAAAACTAGATTTTTGTTTCTAAGTGCATATTGCATTTTCTCATCAATCTTTCTATATTCTCATAATTTATTTTATTATTTTATTTTATTATTTTATTTAGTTTTATTTTTGGCTGAACATAACCTATTCTGTGTTCTTCTGTGGTTTAAATATCACCTCTATTAAAAAAAAATTGCAGACGGTGCAAAACACAAAACCAGTGGATCTGATTTCCAGAGGGTTGTGCTGGCACAGGAAGACCCTTGCTAAGCTTTAGGACAGGACAGCCCTCCTTTTGTTCCCTGGTGCTGGAAGCGTGGCCTGGCAGTTAGCTGGAGGAGATAACTTCCAGTCTTCAGCAAATCCTGAGTTGCCAAAATAGTCTCTGCCTTGGCAGGGTGAGAGAGCCAGAGAACAAGTCTGCTGCCATGGTCTCTCCTTACATCCCACAAAGCCTTTTCAGATTTCTTAATTGTTGGTGATCTTCGTTGAGAAGGAAATCTTGACTTTTTTTGTCTTTGTGTAGAAAAATTAGAATATTGTCCCAGAATAACCTCATGCTTAGGGCAGTCACTGGGTTGTGGTTCAAGTCTCTGGCATCTTACCCAAGTCAGAGACTTTAACCTTGATTTCTTACAGCCCAGCTGAGCTCTACATCATGAGATTATTCATGTGCTTTTTTCTGTTTCCTTGTCTGAAAATTTTACTATCACAGCTGGTAGTCTTGAGAAAAGTTTGGTTTCAAGAAGTCAGCAGATTCTGATAAGAAAGTTGTGGCGTTTGTGTTTGTTGGTTTTTTTTTTTCTTGGACCTTTTTGAATAGCTTATTTTTCATTTTTAGCCTGGTCCCAACAAAAAGGTGTTTATGCAATCCTGCTGTGTATCTGTCAGTCACCTCTTTTAATCCTAGGCCACTTTCCCATAAATTTGAGCAGGAAGAACGTTCCAGAAACAATTGCATCCCAATACACTTCATGGAAATCAACAGCTGGGCAGAGGAGAAAACCCCATGGGAATATCTCCTGCAAAGGAAAGATTAGTGGAAGCCAGCTGCTCAACAGCTGGTTGCTGGCTAATCAGCACGGGCATGGCCCCACCACACAATATGGTATTTTTGCTCAGTGGAGATGTTGACAGGTGCTCAGGAGAGGAAGAGAGACTAGAAATTATAAGCCTTCTCATGATACACTCAAGCCCAGCCCACCATGTTAAAGGTGTTTGTAAAGGTTATCTCCTGTGAGAAGGTGTGCTCTCCATGTGCATGTGTTTGATGAGTTTCATTTCAAGACATCAAAACATGGAAATATATGCAAAAAGCTAGCTCCATATCTGTGTTTGCTGAAGTCCATCCTGAATTAGGCAAAAAATTTTGCTTTGAAAATTAGGTATTAAGCCTTTACCCTCCACTGCTTTAATCAACAGGAGCAGAACCAAGTTCTGAGACTGAAGTTCTGCAGGTTTCACCGTGCTTTTTAGCTCCGCATCTTCACTGGGAGCTACGCTGAATCTGAATATTCAGGAAGAACTTGTAAGAGAGGGAACTGAGCACACAAAATTTGCCGTAATATCAAACAAGCAGCAAGACTCAGTAGAGTAATAAACAGTTTAAAAGATAGACTGTTGCATGACTGAGCCCATGTATGGAATACACGCTTAGTGTGGGAAGCTGTATTCTAGTAGCATCTAGACAAGTGTATCTTTCATAGTTTTCTTTCTTCTCTAACATGAATGCAGCTGGAAGATTTTTCAGAAGAAAATATACTAAGAGAATTTCAGGTTTACATACTCACCCGTCAAAGAATATGCAGGTGAATTTTGCACAGAATCCCTGTCCTGTTTTTATGATACACAGTTACCTGTGCACACAGTTCCTCTTTTTGCCTGTTCCAGGACTAAAGTCTTAGAAACAAAATATTTGTAAGAGTTTTTGATGCAAGGTTAGTACATTCATAGCACAGTGTATTCATGTGACGGGAAATTAACTGCACAGGCAATGAGAGTATAAAGGAGACACAGGAACCTAAGTATAACATTCTTGTTCATCATCATTTATTGTAACTAAACAAAAACGTTGAGTGATTATGAAATATGCAGAATGGACAGAAATATATTTTTTATCAAATGAAGTCTTATGTCAGTAGTTTGGTATAACGTCTCTTTTGGTTCTGAACAGACAAATAAAGGCATATCTTACACAGTTTTGCATCATGGTTTCGGCACAATAAACTCCTGAACTGCAAAGCTTGGGGTAATTGTGATAAGCAGATTTAAGAAAATCATTATGAAGTCCAGGTGATGGGAAATTTTCAGCAGATTGAAGTTACAGCAACTATGTTTTTTATAGTTTAGTTTGGAAAAATAACGTAACAGTTGTCAGTACATCTGGCAAGAATTTGTTGAAACTTAAGTCCTGTAACTTCATGTTTAGTTCAGTCCTGAGTAAAAAAGAGCATCAGAATTGGTTCCTTTTGTTAAGATTACCAGAGCTGCAGATGAACAAAAGGGGACACTGGGACCTGGTCCATCTTCCACTCACTGCGCATCGAGCAGATGTCTTCTGTTAAGATGTCCAGGGAATCATATTCTCTCTGAGTATTATTCTCAGTTTAATATCACAAATGAAGACGGTGTGAACATCCTAGCATTTCAAAGAACTCCAGTGAAGACAGAGATATGGTCTTGAAAGTGTCGTTTTGTTAGATTCAGGAAAGCAAAACTGCATCAGTCTATTTGTGTATTTAGCTCACTGATTTTGTCAGATCACATTTTGCTCCTGTGAGCCCCGTGGGATCACATCCAATGTTTTTTCAGAGTTTAGACTATGTTCAACTAGGAACAGTGTGGCATGACAGAAGGGTTTATTTTATTTTAGGATACATGTGTATTTTCTTGTTAAGAGTTGACAAACAGATGACAAATTCTGGATGGCATTTGAAGTAAACTTTCATTAAGCTGGCAGCGTCTTTATGTTTATTTTTGGTGGAATGACCTTTTGATGTGTAAAGGCCCTAGATGCTTCCTGATTAAGTTATACTTCCACATGAAGAACACTTTCAGCTCACAGGAATTATGTGGGAACAATTGAGGATGATATCTTTGGCTTTCTCACAGCCTCCTGCTCGAACTGTGAGATAATTGGGGAGGTGGGGAGGGACACATTTACCTGAAACAAAAAGCTGAAATGTCATTTGCTTTTTTTCTTGGTTGCAGTTCCTAGTGCTGCCTGTCATTACAACCAGATGTTTTTGAAGAATTGATGGGGTCAATAATCTACATGAAAAACAGAACTGTAGGTAAAACTTCTTCCTCTTAGAAAAAGGTAACTGATGTTAAAATAAAATAATATTTCAGTGCAGCTAAAATAAAAGAGCATTTAAATGCAGTAAACCGAGCCTTCCTTGTGTTTTCTAATTTTTTGAGTTTTTAACTAGTTGACTATTCCATTTCCAATTACTTATGCACTACTGTTAATTTGTTTATATTGCTGAGCTTCCATCCTGACCTCGGGTCTCCTACCTGTCTGCTGTGAGGAAAGAGGTTTGGGTATGTCTGTATGTGCCTGCTTAGCAGCTGCAAAATTCAAATCATTCAGACTATCAGCCCTGTCTCCTTGTAAATGTAAACCTTCCAGCCAAGTCAGATAAAACATAAATACATTTCATTTAGATGAAGCATTAGGGTTTTAGGGGAGAAAAAAAAAAACAACACAAAAAACCAAGCTGAGGAGTGGAAAGTGTATTCTCAGGATATGATTTAAGTTCAGGCTCCTTTCCTGGTTGTACTCCATAATTCTGTGCTAAATCCCAATTAGGTCACAGGAGTCTGACCAGTCTGACCAAGGGCTGGGTAACAGTCGTGAAGAGACCTCCAAATTTTACCCCAGGTGTTTCTGTTACACATCTGAGAGCTTCCATATTGAAGAGTTATTTTAAGTCTCGCTGCACCTGCTGTTCTTTGGAAGGACAATTTGATCATAAAGGAAGACAAAGTAAAGTAATTAGATTTAAAAGAGGCTGGATATCAAGACTAACCCTCTTGCAGTTGAAGTGAGGATGACACAGAGCAAGAAAATATTGTATTTAAGTCTGGTTTGCTTCCCCTCTGCTTCCCTGCTGACCCGTCTGTGTTGGGTCTACCAGCATCGCTGCTGCTCTGCATTGTGCTGGATGAGAACAGCCCTGCAAAGACACTCTCACAAACTGAACTCGCAGAAGCGTGCTGCGCCCCAAATTTCTCCCCTTCTGCCCTGTACCTTCCTTCTCGCTTCTGGGAAAGCTGCAGCACCAGAGGCTGCACTGGCTATTGCCTCCCGGGATGTCCGTTTTCCTAATTCCATGTTGCCCTCCTACGGTATCTTGCGCTACCTTCCAGGTAGAGCTCCAGTTGTCTGTAGTAATGATTAGGAACATAAACCTTTGTTGTCTCTTGATTTCCTCCATAAACCTGTAAAATGCAGGTTCTGTAGGGAAAAAAGATAAAAAGTGTTATGATTTTAGAACTGAGGTGAAGACAAGTTAGCAAATCATCTCTGCAAAATTTCACTGCCACGCTACAGCTTCCAGGCTTGCAGTATGTAATTAAGAATAAGGTATGCAAGCTAACAAGTTCTATTAGATAAGCTGCTCTGACAAAGTGATAAATCAAGAGGCTAGTCCCAAACAATGCCTGTGCTAGTCTATAGTTAGTGAAAACTGTTTGCAGGGAATGTTGTTGTACCATCAGCTATCCACTGCAATAAGTAGAGTGGTGCTGGAAAATGGAGATAACTTGGTGACCGCAGATTATAAATGTTGTAATAATTTCTCTTTTAACTCCTTTATCATTTGATTACTTCTCCTTTTCATTCCTAATGCTTCCTGCCTTCTTTGTCAGTCATAGGTGATTTGAAACAGGGGGCTGCTGACTTGGCAGGATAACTGGCTGTATTTTACTTGAAAATATCACTGGTTTGTCAGGAGATGTCAGACATGAAATTTCTCTATAGACTTAAGTTTCTGTTTTCCATCTGTAATACAAATTTAATGATGGTAATTTCTCTTTTGCTGAGGGGGCTTGTCATTAGGAATGCTTCATAAAAAAGCAGTGAAGCAGCACTTTGGAGAGGCAAAACACCACATAAATGTTCAGTGTTAGCTTTCATTACATGGTACATGTAGCTCTTTGAAAAAGTCTCTTGCACAATCAAGAAATGTCCTCAAGCCTCTCGATATCAGTGAAAAGTCGATCCTTTCACTACAGCACAAGATGGACTATCTTGATCGTGTTTGTCCAAAAATCATATCCACTTATTTTGACCTCGTTCTTAGGTAGTAACAGCTACGAGGTATCACTTAGCTCACATTACATTCTGTCCAGATGGACCGTCAAGCTTCTTGCTCAAGCAAAAAATAATCATTTAACTCTGGCCAGTGGGATCTAGTGCCTGCAGTCGATACTCTGATTTTTAAGTAGAACAACATGTTGCAATCAATGGGAAACTCTGGTTGTAAACAACTGACAAATTTATTTGCAATCTGTTGGACAAGCGGGATATTGACTAGAAACAAACATTTTAAAATCAGTCAGCCTGAACAATTTGTACACAAGGATTTTCAAGAAATGGGCTGAAGTTTCTCATCCCACTAATATTCGTAATGAATTCTGGAATAGTCAGGAAATTCCAGAAAATGGATTAAACACAAATATTGTGTCAAAATTCAAAAAAGAAAGAAAGAAAAAAAAGATGGCTCATGTAATTTTAACCAGCTCTACACAGATTAACAAAAAGTTAATTTAGGATTCAGTGCTGGAGAAGTTACATGGAACATAAGGCTAATCAATAGTCCTTAAGGCATTTTTTAAGGAGATTACTGCTTTGGTTGATAAAAATATCTGCAGACATAAAACAGGCCATTGTACTTAATGAATTACTGTCTTTCCGTAACACTAAATGACATTTTGTTAAGCAAATTAGAGCTATAGAAAGGCATCAAGGTACATATCAAACAGATTAAGACATTCTAATTAACAACTCTCAAAAAGATACTTGTTAATAGGAAAACATCATTGCATAGCGGTGTTTCCAGAGAAGGTCTCCTGGGAACACTGCTATCCAACACTTTGAATACTGCAAATCTGTCAGCCTTCAAACCTAGAAGAAAAACTTAGCTTTCAGTACATACTTTGAGAAGGTTTTTAAGTCATTGTATAATTGCTTTATAAACTGCTTCACTCCTTGGATGTTGGTGTAATTAAGTCTAGCGCTACACAGACTCCTTGTCTACAAGTTGCAGGGACCTTACGTATCTCTGAAGCTGAAACAAACCTTAGTTGCTTTTTAAACTCATGTCAAGAAGACAATTTTTGTCTCAACTGTTGTTCCATTTCCTAGGAAATTGTCCAGACATTTCCTTGACCTTGTCCTCAGCTTTGGTGAAGGTTTTCTGGAACACCCTGGCCTGGTGTAAGGAACCAATGCTGCATTCCTACCACAGACATCTTTGGTTTCATGGATGGAAAAGCATGATGTGATTTAAGAAACTTCTTATGCATTTTTTGTAGTTGTTCATTTTGGAGTCGTTTGGCACACATTATCTGTTCATACTACTCCTACATTCTCAAATTAACAGTGAAATAAAATAGCATCACCAGTGCTGTAAATTTTAGTCAATACGATCTAAGAAGCTTGAACCCAGGAAATAATTGTTCCAAAAAAAAAAAATTCTTGCTGCATTCAAAAAAATACTTGTTCTGTCAGGGCCTTGGCAGTTTTGAGAGTGATTCACGTTATTGATGCTAGTCAGTAATGGGCACCATAACACCATTTCTGTCTCACAGCACCACGTCTGTCACACTGCATCATCTCTTGTAGCTATAAACACTGCAAACATAACACCCAGAGAATGCCTGGGATTTACTGCCTATAGGCCAAATAACCAAACATGTGAAATAAATATTTTCCCTTATTGATCTGGAGAGAGATATATATAAATAAATACATATCCAGACATGGGTATCTTCTGACATGAGCTTTCTCACTTTCTACTTTTTAAAAAGTTTCCCAGGCAGTGCTGGGGAGGAAAAAAAAAAAAAAAAAAAGCAGCAAAAACAAGGAAAAAAAATGAGGATGTTTTGTGTGAAACTGTACTAAAGCTCTAGTGCAAAGTCTTTTTAAGGGAAGAGGGGAATAACATTTAGTGCTGTTTTGATTGTGTTTTGGAGATAGCCAGTCATTTTGCATGTGGGAGAATATTTAAAATACTTTGCTAACATAATCCTTACAAAACTACATGTTTCTGAAAGAGAAGATAACTCTTTTACATTGCTGCTGTAAATCAAGTGTCCCTTCTGTGAGCAGGATATGGAATTAAAATGTTTATTTATTTATTAACTAATTATTTCTTAACTTTCTTTAATTATTTAATAAACTAGTATGGTAGCTTCATTCACATTTTAGCCCACAGACTTTACCAGGAGGCATTGCTAATCCACATATGTTGCACCAAATGGCCAGTCTGCCAGGTATGGATCACACAGCTCCAGCGGCAGATTTTACAGGACCTGCAGAGCAGTGCCAACTCCTTCTGCACTGTTGGTTAATTTGCAGCTCCCTGTGCAAGCACTCCTGAATGCCACGCAGATGGTTTTCATCAGGAGACAGTTTTGTCCATGCTACAGAAATACGTGTTTTACATTAGGTCTCAGACTCAGGCACATGCAGGACACTCTGTAGGCTGCTTCAAAGCGATATGGAGCTGGCATTCGCCCCCACCACCGGTACCCACCACCTCTCTGCCTGTTGCTTGTGCCTCTCTCCACTGCCGTTGCCAGTGGCAGTATCTGACACTAAAGTGTTTGATCCCTGCTGGATGCACAGATTCTTTATATGCACATCTTTGGCTGCTCAAAATCCATGATTAGAGTACTCCAGTAATTTCTTATGTAGTCAACCTTGTGTGATTTTAAGACATTTTTTAAAGTTACTTAAGCCTGTATCTGCGTCTCTGAGCTAAAATAGCTTCTTCCAGAAATACATGCCTGGCAACAGTCTTGCATGTTTAAGTCAAATATAGGAAAACAGTACTGTGTGAGCAGCAGGCACGAAAATATATAGTTTGGTAAGTATATAGGCAGTTCTCTTCATGATGGTACTATTTTGTATGAGGGAAAGTATTTAAGAGTACTTGAATATTCAATATATATACAAATTGAATTCCATCCAGAAGAGTGATTATTCTGCAGTAGCTGCACGCGAGGATCATAGAATCACAGAATGGCCTGGGTTGAAAAGGACCATAGTGATCATCTAGTTTCAACCCCCTCGCCATATGCAGGGCTGCCAACCACTAGACCAGGCTGCTCAGAGCCACATCCAGCCTGGCCTTGAATGCCTCCAGGGATGGGGCATCCACGACCTCCCTGGGCAACCTGTTCCAGTGTGCCACCACCCTTTGGGTGAAAAACTTTCTCCTAATCTCTAACCTAAACCTCCCCTGTCTTAATTTAAAACCATTCCCCCTTGTCCTATCACTATCCACCCTCGTAAACAGTTGCTCCCCCTCCTGTTTATACGCTCCCTTCAAGTACTGGAAGGCCGCAATGAGGTCTCCCCGGAGCCTTCTCTTCTCCAAGCTAAACAAGCCCAGTTCCCTCAACCTTTCCTCATAGGAGAGGTGCTCCAGCCCTCTGATCATCTTAGTGGCCCTCCTCTGAACCCTTTCCAAGAGCTCCACGTCCTTCCTGTGCTGGGGGCCCCAGGCCTGGACACAGTACTCCAGATGGGGCCTCACAAGAGCCGAGTAGAGGGGGAGAATCACCTCCCTGTCCCTGCTGGCCACCCCTTTCTTAATGCAGCCCAAAACACAGTTGGCTTTCCGGGCTGCAAGCACGCACTGCTGGCTCATATCCAGCTTCTCGTCCACCAGGACCCCCAAGTCCTTCTCCGCAGGGCTGCTCTCAAGGAGATCTTCCCCCAGTTTGTATAAATACCTGGGGTTGCCCCGACCCAAGTGCAGCACCCTGCACTTGGCCTTATTAAACCTCATTAGGTTTACAGGGGCCCACTTCTCCAGCCTGTCCAGGTCCCTCTGGATGGCTTTCCTTCCTTCCAGTGTGTCGACAGCACCACTCAGCTTAGTAACATCCGCGAACTTGCTGAGGGTGCACTCGATGCCATCGTCTATGTCATTGATTAAGAAGTTAAAGAGCACCGGTCCCAAGACGGACCCCTGAGGGACACCACTCGTGACCGGCCTCCACTCTGACACAGAACCATTAATCATAACCCTTTGGCTGCGTCCAGCCAGCCAATTCCTAATCCATCGTACAGTCCATCCTTCAAATCCACACCTCTCCAATTTAGAGAGAAGGATGTGGTGAGGGACCATGTCAAAAGCTTTGCAGAAGTCCAGGTAGATGACATCCATTGCCCTTCCCCTGTCCACCGAAGCCGTCACTCCATCATAGAAGGCCACCAGATTGGTCAGGCAAGATCTGCCCTTGGTG
>WKFP01014825.1:1033747-1147705 GCA_011057875.1 Pterocles orientalis | reverse complement strand
GCGGGTGCGTGGAGTGGGGCCGGGGAGCGCGGAGGGCGCGGGGGTCCCGGGGCAGAGTGTGCTTGAGGGGAGAACTTGTGAGGGAGGGTCGGGGAGCGGGGTCCGGAGCGGGCCGTGGGCAGCGGGAGCGGGTGTGGGGCTGAGGAGCGGAGGCCGGGCGGCGCGGCCGGGGAGAGGGCAGCCTTGGCGCTGCCCCGGTTCGGGGGGAAAACGGGGGAAACCGGAGCTGCCGCTGTGGTGGCGGCAAGGGGACTCGTGGTTTAACGCGGTCTGTAGCCAGTGTCCCGGGGGAGCAACCGCTGCCCGGCCTGCGGGAGCCAGCCTTGGGGAACGGGTCGGGGGGGTCCCCTGGGGTCCCTTCACAGCGGTCCCGGCGTTGGGGAAAGTTCTTTGTGTTCTGTCTGCGGTGGGCGGGATGGGGAACGGCGTAAAACGAGGCTCTCTATAGCGGGCAGAATAGGAAAAATTGCTTTTCCCTCCAGTGTTTTACAGTGTGGTTCAGGAACAGTCTCCTGGGCCCTGGTGAAAGGAATAACTCTGTGTTGGCAGTGTCTCTAGGCAGTGTTTAATCAGTTGGTGGCTGTCATCTGTTTTCTGTTTAAAAATATAAATCTGAGCTTTTTTTTTTAGTTGCTGTTTAGTTCTTTTCGACTTTGCAGGTATGATTTTGGTGGGTTTTCTTTGTCTTGTTAACATACATGAGGGGGGCTAGTATGTATGGCTAGGCACTGGGGAGCCCATCGTTCTGCTGTTGATTATTTTGAATAGTTCATAGATTTCCAGTTGCCAGAGGGTGTTACGTGCTGTATGAACAGTCCAGTGATCAGGCTGTCCGTATGAGAAAGTCAGTCTCAACAGTACAATGTTCAGGTCGCCCTTACGAGAAACACAGCTCAAGAAATCTTGCAAATGAAATCTTTTGTCTGTTTTGTTGGGTTTTTTTTGGGACAGTAGCCTTCAGAAAGGCTTTCAAAGAAAATTTGGTTTGAAGGCCACTTTAAAAAAAAACCCAACTTACACAGAGTGAAATATATCTGGATTTTGTTTCCACTACCGAAATGATGACTTGGCATTTAAGGCTTTTGAAGGCAATTTGTGTTTTTTTCTCCTTCCTGTGTCTGCAAAAGTTCTTTTAACTTGTTTGTGGTGTAGTGCATGTACTTACTTAATCCTTGCTCTCTGAGATACATAGAGTAAATAAGCATATCTTAAATGCTTTTTCCGTTGACCACCCAGATGGTGTGAGTTTGCTTGGCCCTGATAGTAGGTGTAGTTTTCAGAGTGTTGCTTTACTTTAGAATGAGAAGAGGAAAAAGGGCAAAGTTACCCAGCGTTTTACTCAGTTTTGTTTTCAGGATTCCTCTGTTTCTGTTTGGCTCCTCTTTTTTGTGTGTGTGCTGTATCTGGACTAACTTTTAAAAATGTTCCTTTACTGCTAACATTTTTGGTACTACACTGAGAGTGGGCTCTTCTTACTAACACATCCATCGATGACCTGACTTAGCCCATAGTCATTGACAAGGAAAAAATTACACTTGTACTAAGATGTCTGAAATAGCATCTCTACAGCTGCCCAAGATGCTTTATTGCACATATGCGACTCTGTTTAATTTGTCAAACTAAGAAATGGCATAGACATTAATTTCCTAGTAGTTTTGTAGTTACCACAGTCATGTAGGGTTACTTTCCTGTAATTATTTCAGGGCTTTTTTCATTAAACACAAAAATTCCACTGCAGCATTTCTTACATCTCCCTCTTGTCCCTACTTTTAGCTGAAATATCTTTAACATTAGAATTGTAAGTTGTATTTTAAAGATTATGGTCCTTGATAATATTTTTTATGTAGAGCAGTTATTACCTCTCATCTAAATAAAACTCCTTAGCCCTCAGAAACAACTAATAATATTGTTAGTTTAACTCCTTGGTTTTGTTTGTTTGTTTTCACTGGAGGGGGAGAAGTAAGCTAAGAGCAAATTGTTTCTGTAGCTATTTTACCATCTGCATAGGCACTCAGTTGGTAGTTTAAGTGGTACTTTATGAATGTATTTGGTATTTCATTTATTCCTTCAGGAAAGAAAAACTGAACTTGTGGGTTAGCAAGAAATTTTCTTTTTTAACACTTGCAAGCAACTTTTATTTTTATTATAGAAAGAAAAACCTCACCTAACCACTGCTCACCTAACTTTTATGCCCATCTTTAATATCAGGAATAATAATTGTTTCTATTTGCAGTACTTACAGGGCTGTTGTGTTGTTTTCAGTCATTAACCTTTAAGAATTCCAACTATTTTTTGTGACTTAATACAGAAAATAGACACATTGGCATTTTTATTTCTCACATTTTGTAACTAGTAGACCTTCATAGAAATGTGAAGAGTAATGTTCAGTATTTTCTGCCAAAAAGTTTTCCTTACTGCTCTAAACAATTTGAAGATAAACTGAGAAAGGGGGGCTTTTCTGTAGGATTTGTCATACCCATGAATTCAGATGTGATATAGAAAATCCACAATGTGTAATTTTTTAGGTGTTCCTAAAATGAGCTGTGGGCTTCTGATTTTTTTTTTTTATAGAACACTTGAAAACTCTGTTTTCTGTGCATACTGTCAGATCTCTGTGGATCACAAGCTGCATCAAAGTCCTTTCTCTACTTTAAAGTGGAAACTAAGATATTAGAAACCTAATGTGTTGCTAATGTTATCAGCTGTTGCTGATAACCAGAAGAAAATTTCAAAATATGTATGTTCTTCCTCTTAATGGCTTTCAGGACAAACTTCATGAGCAGTCACTGAGTACCTAAAAGGTGTTACAGCATTAGCCTTGCCATGGTATATTCTAATTGTCATGGAATTTGGATAGGGTGCAGAATCAAGGCTTCAGGAGTGAACAATGAGCTGGATTCACTCCTTTTCGGTTCAGTTCTCTTGCAGAGGAATGTTTTCTGCTAGTGGAGTCTACAGAGTGAATTTTTCATGGTATCATTTTAATTTCCAGTAGCTCACTAGCAGTAGGCAGAGATGCTACTAGAATTTCTATGGGCTTCCCACCCCATGAGTTACTGTATTGCTTATCATACTTCCTTCTTTTAAGTGTGGAATCTGCCATTTCTTACATGTTACCTGTGTGAGTGTGGAAACATATTTACTATCTTCCCCCCAAAGTGGTGTGTGGGGGAGTTTTGTGGACCTAAAAGTGGTGGCTGCAGATGTCCCTTTCTTCCCTACCTGTCTAGGAGACAATAAAAACCTGCTTGTTTTCACAAAAAGGATTTTTCTGGTCAAGCCAACGAGTTTAATTCTGAAACTCATTACATTCTGATATGTGCTTCTTTTATTCTTTAGATAATTTTACAAGATCTCTGAATTTCAAATACAGTTTCTTATTCTTTGTGTTGTCAGCAACATTAAAAAGTGTAAAATATTGAATTTTATATTGGGAGATATATATATGGTTTGGGTTTTTTTATGTGCTTATTAATTGGTATTTTAAGTGCTTCAAACTTGCAGAAGGGAACAAACACTATTGCCTGTATGCAAAAAGCCACAACTTTTGCTGCCCTGTCACATTAACCAAGACAACAGCCTATAAAAGTATAGTAAGTGTTTCTTCTCTATTGGGTTTTATAATTTTTTTGAAAGTTTGAATAATATATCCTCTAGAATGTAACAAAACAAAAAATCAAAATACCATGCAGTAGCATGTTAAAAGCTGTATGTTTTCTTTAGGTGTACTTCTACTTATTTTGATTTCATAAAGTAGAATAGAAAATACTATGTTATGTTATATTGTGTATAAATTGAGGTAGAAGAGGGGAAACTGGGTGCATCAGTAGGTTGGCCATGAGTGCCTGGTGATTAGCATCAGCTGAGGAAGGTTTTGTGTTTCCAGAAAGGTAAGGTTTCTGTTCCTAATGTGTTATTTCTTGCCTTAGTTATGTGGTATTCAAGCACTGTACACTGAAGATGTTTAGATGTATGGGTTTTTAAAGTCATCTTTAACTGTACTGAAGGAGGTAAACCTTACTTAAAAACATGAAAGTAACCATCAAGTCTTATTTTTTTAGTGTCTTGTTTCAAATTTGTGGAGGTTTGTATTCCCATATACATACAGTTCAAGAGATTTGGGTCTCTGTGGATGTTGTCCTTGTTACATGATCCTTTTATGGTGAAGTATTCTCAACGTGTGTATTCAAGTTTCAGAGGGTTAGCAACTTGTGAAAGGTATTAAGGCCTTCTGATTATAAACATCAAGTCAGTATTTATCATCCACATTTAGAGAATTAATGGACCATTAGGACTTTACATCCCATCCTGATCTAGCAATCAGGTGGTCCAGAATTATACTGATGATTTTTATGAAGCGTCAACCTGTTTCATAGCTCAAGTTTATTATGCAACATTCTCACTCACAGCTATCTTGATGAAGACATAGTGGTATGGGAAAACCACCTAGTATATCTTCTAGCCGTTAGTGTGGTTTATCTTACATTCATTGAATAGATTTCTAAGGAATGGCTTTTCCTGGCCTTTTTTTTTTTTCTTTTGTCAGACCAAGAGGAATTTTTCAGATTGCTTTTCACAATTCTTGCATTTCCAAAACCCATATTAATGTTATGTAGAAGAATAGGCTGAGATTTTGTGTTTTCTGTAGTGTTAATTATACTCCTTATTGTATCTGATTTCGCAGTAGAAATAATGTTATTAGGACTTCACGATATTTGATTTCGTGTCAGTGCTACCATACAGGTGCCTATGTCAGTATGCTGTCGAGGCATGGTGTTAACTAATACTGTTCTACAACATACAAAGAAAAAAGTATACTAGTAATAATTTCGTAGCAGTACTGACACTATGTAGGAATTCCTACTTGTAATTGTATTTTCCATCTGATTTTATTACTATCTGCAAAAGTTACTATCTCCATTTAAAACTATTAGTGATTTACAGTTTAATCTTGGTGAATGATTAACAAAAATTTAGTTAAGGTTTCAGAAAGAAGGTATGGATAAATGTTTAACTGATAAGTTTTCAGAATAGAGAATTGAAAAGTCAATGAGATAGTTTGTTCTGTATTGGGTCTTACAGAATAATTTTGCAGTTTTTGACTTCTTCACTGAAATGTTTCATAACAATACAGGCTGCAAATGTACCTTCTATTAATGATCTCTGTTAATTCATAGATATTTAGTAAGAAGGTAATGAATACATGAAAGCTTTTTAGTGGATGTTTCTATATTCATGTGTTGTGGTACACAAGAAACTCACACTGGATCTTCTGTAGCATTTAAGTCCTGACTGAGAAAGTGCAGAATTGTTTTATAGTTGTTGAAAGAATAGAAATGTAAACAAAAATCTGTTGATATCACTGTGTGGTGTTCAGATGAAAACAGATAGCTCAACTTTGATTTTGCTGAGGCTAGATGAAAGTCCATGTGTCAAACACAGAAATTGCTTTTCACACTTTTTAAAGGGATGCCTGTTAAGCAAAACTCTACTTACATTGCTGTACTCGAAAGAATTTGGCTTATGCGTAGACTAAGAAATGCTGGATCATGTTTATGTTCACTGAAGTGCATTAACAGCTCAGACTGACTTTAGTTTACTGCATTATGACATTCAGTAATAGATCTGAATTAAATAAATAAAATGTATATTGTTTCAACAGCTAAATCACAGAAGTTCTGCTGGCGTTATTAGTTGTATTTGCATACTTTATCTTGACAGGCTTACCTTTAAAGATAATGAATGTCCCTGTGCTAATGACTTTTGAGTTATGTTGCTGTGACAAGCCTTTCTCTTAACTGATCACTTTGTTTACAGTTTGATTAGAAATTAGTAACTTTTTTTTTTAAGAATTCTGTTGCTCATGCATGACTTTCTCAGACATCTGTCTGACCTGGTTTTACTTTTTTGTGAGTGTAAAATGTAGCACAGATCTAGAAGTAGTTCTAAAACTCTGCTATTGGATTTCTGGCTATCTGGGTAAATCTGGTACTATCTAAACTTGACAGGTGTTGCAAAACTTGGAATTATTTCAAAGGTTCTATAAATAAAAAGAGTCAGTATGGGTGATAGTAAAATAATACTGGCAAAATTTTGGGAAGTTTTAACAGAGGTGGTAGCTGTTGAGAGATGCTGTGCGGAGCATTCCTATGCCGTAGTGCTGCATAAATTGCCTTGCCTATCAGTGTGTGGGCTGGTTTTCCAAGTGTTCAGGAAAACAGAAAAATTGAGTTTGTTGCTTGCAAGGCAGCATGACTTATGCCTGATAGCTACTGCTGAACTAAGAGGAGTTAGGTGTGGGTTCGTACCCAAACTCAGAAGTAGTCTTAATTAGATTCTCAGTGGGAAGCGAAACTTAAAACATCTTTGCCCCATTGATTGATTGTTCTGCCCAACATTCTTGAGCAATATTCTTCCTGCTTTTGACATTTCTCTGCCAAAGAAATAATTGCCGATAGATATCAGTGTCCAGTATTATGTCTATATCAAGCTTCATGTTCTCAGTTGTGTGGCCAACTTCATAATTTAGAAACCACGTGAATGTTGCATTAAAACTGTGTAATGAAAGAATTTGTAAATAATGTCTTTAATACCTGGGGTATTTAAAGGGAGATTTTTCATAGTAATTTCAGATTTTAAAATCATAATTACATTTGAAAAGATGAAAGTTTCTGGTTTAAATTGTTGATTTTTTTTTTTTTTAATTTCCTTCTGTAGCTATGTAGGAAACCTGTCCAGAGATGTGACTGAAGTTCTTATACTTCAGTTATTCAGCCAGATTGGACCATGCAAAAGCTGTAAAATGATAACAGAGGTAAGGCTTTCCACTTCCAGGGGGGGTAGAAAATATAATGTAACTTAAGATAAAGTTCTGGAAAATAAATGGAGTTGGGGGCTTCTTTTCACAGTAGTGGCAGTGTGGTTTTTTAGGTTGTGTGTGGCATTTGGGGTAACTTTTTGCAGAAGGGACTCGTTATTGTGTATGGTCCTGTACTTTTGCCTGTAGCCCTGACATAACTTTTACCAGCTGATGAGATTCCACTTTATTGAGAGGATTAGTACCCCCTCTTTTCAGAACCATGTTGTTCAGATGATCAGAAGCCTTATTGTTTTAAGTGTTATTCATGGCTATTTTGTACATTTTTCACTTTGTCTGAATGTGAGCCTCAGTAATTCTTCTCCCTCTTGAACAAATGCTGCTTCGCTGTGGATGAAAAGGAAAAAATCCTTCAAAATAAGTTTTGCTCTTCCTGAGCCCCTTCTGGGCCAGTGCAAATAGCTCTTGTCTGCACCTGTCTGTTCTTATATTTTTTTTTTGTTGAAACAAAGTAACAGAATTTCCATAGTATTCCAGATAAGGTATTTTGTACAAACTGTTGGTAAGTAGTAATATTTTCTTTTCTCGGTTGTAAATACTCTGATACATTTAGGGTTGTTAGCCATTCCTCTGATCTTGTTGACACATGCTAGGAAACTTGTCACTCCCTTATATTTTTCCTTCTGCATTTATAACTGATAAACTTCAAGGAGGCAGGGACTAATCAGACCTTTTGCTAGGTTTAATCTTTGATTCTTCAACTCTGGTTTCCTGTATGCTCTTCTTTTACTGCTTGTTATGGTTCATCCTAACTGGTAATTACAGATTTCCTGAGTACAGTCACATTATTTTTTTGTCAAGCTTGTTAATGAAAGTATTAAAAGACAAGCCTTGTGACCAGACTTCTTTAGGAACACTACTAGTAATTCCTCTGTGATCTTCTTTTCCTTTCAACATGACACACTGCTTTTTTGGTTTTAGCTGCTTGTTATCCACATGATGTTTGTTTAGTCACTCTCATCTTTGTCTTAACTAGTACTTTCCCATGTGGCACTTTATTAAAACTTTTTAGTGAAGAACTCTGCCACATTTTCTCTAAGCTCATTGGAGGAAGATAACTAAACAGAAGGATAACAGAGTACATTTTTAAGTTTTTCTCTGAAGAAATAATTTTGGTTGTCATATGCTCTTTAGAAATAAGGTACTGCTTTTCTAGCCTTTGGCTAATTGAATGTTGCATCAGTTTGATTGCTTGAGAACTAGTTGAGAAATTCCAACACTCATTTTACCTTGATTTGTGGTTTTAAGATTTTACATAACCATAGAAATAACAAGGGAGACATCTTTATGAAAGAAGTGGATAAACAAAAAGCTACTTGCAGCTATATTCAGTCATAGGGAGGTGAACGCACTTGGCTGACCTTAGCACCTGTCACCAAGCAGTCAGCAAGTGCAGGTTGGCTTCTAGACTGGAACTGGCCTGCAGCTACAGCGCTTTTAACCGTCAAAGTACCTGTCTGTATTGTCCATCCTTCTAGTCAGTGTCTTGTGAACTTTCCATAGTTCTTGCCTGTTCATTGTTGTTACCCCCATCAGTCAAGTTTATACCTGAATGCTTTCCTTTTGTGGTTTTTTTCTTTTATTTTTTTTCTTTAGGCAGGTTTATCAACTGTTTGCTCACTCTTTCTCATTTGTAGACCATGTGACATGAACACATCAAGTGTTTAGAGATTTCAGGTGTTTATTTTGGGGACATATAATACTTGGGGTGGTGTGACTAGCATTTACAGGTATCTTGAACACCTGAAGCTCTGGGCATCTATGAAAGAGGCTCTTCTTGTGTCCAGACAAGTTCTTAGTGTGAAATAAGACCATCCCACAATCTAAAAGTAAAATTGCACTTTGGTTGAAGTACAAAATTCACTAAATCTGTTAAAGCCTTAAATGGGTTTCCCAAATCTTATTTTCATTGCAGCAGGAAAGTACTATGGGAAGAGAGGTGAATTAAGGATTACTGTTTAGGGGCATCTGGGGTAAACGTGCTTTTGGAGCACTTCATGGCTCTTGGGACATAAGCTTCTTTTTATTATTATTATAATATCAGGTATATTTTTCTCTCTTCTGTTCATTTTGCATCAGTTAGAGACACCCAGTACTGACGGTGTTTAGAAGGATGACTTCAGATTACTTGATCATTTTAGGTATATAAAGGCCTTGTGATCAGTTCTTAATAGCTTCTCTTGTTCAGGTGTAGACAGAACTATGTTTGAAAATGTCCAGTCCAGTTCTATGGGACAGAATTAGAATTTCTTTGTCCATATAGGCGTACAAGAATTATCAGAAGTTAAGTAGTAAAACTGGTAAAGTTTACTCTGTTCTTACCTGGTGTTAGATCTATGCTCTATCTGATACTGGGGGAGGTTGATATGGAAGAATACTGATGCCAGACCAGTTTCTTTACATGCTAGACCCTTTCCTGTCCATGCAAGAAATCATTTGTTTAGTTTAGTATTGGTGTTTATCGTTTTTTGGTCCATGTACATGCAGGGTAGAAAGTTGAGATATTTTGGTGTAAGGCTCTAGTTTTTGTACTCAACATCTTTAACACCCAATGTTAAAGTTGGCATTCTAATAATAATTCCTACTTGATCAACTTTTCAGAAAACTTTTACATTCTTTGCACTCAGTACTCTGGTACATTTAATACTTCAGTGAGCTTTGTTTGTCAGTATTTTTAAGGGTGACTTGGTAGACCATACAAAAATTGGGTTATACTCAAGATTTAACAGAGTAACAGTCAGTTGATTAGTATCTTTCCCCCTATTTTGAGTCCTTTTAAAGGGATATTTCCCAGATGCTGGGTATAACATTTTTCTCTTGAGATTGAGAATATGCAGCTCCTAGGTTACTGTCTGCTAGTGATTTTCAAGTAAATAAAAGGAAAGACTTCTTCAGTAGGAGGAGAGAGAAAATCGGTGAAAATTTATTTGGGGAGCAAACCTTTCAAGCTTTGAGCATGTATATGAGGCGGAACACCTTTTTTGTTCTTCTCCCCATTCTTTTCCCCCCCTTTCCATCTAGTCTGCACATCACTTTTCTGGTAGCTGAATTATTTTTAGTTTAGTAAACTTAATATACTAAGCCCTCATACAAAGTAAACTATACTTCAGAAATTGCTAGACCTTTAAGAAGAAGTCCATCCCAGTAATTCTTGCATTTAAGTGTAATGTCAAAGGCTTTTTCATAAATCTAATGCAAATAATTCTTAAAGTTTCTAGCTATAAGTAATATATTTTCCTGGATTTTCTTCTCAGCAACCCGATAGCAGAAGGGTCAACTCTTCTGTTGGATTTTCTGTTTTGCAGCATACAAGCAATGACCCTTATTGCTTTGTGGAATTTTATGAACACAGAGATGCAGCTGCTGCATTAGCTGCTATGAATGGGAGAAAAATTTTGGGAAAGGTAAGTTACTTTATTGTAATCTTAGATTTAAGGAAAGTAGGTTTGTGTAAAAAATATTAATAAAACCATGGACGTTGATTTTCTTGAAGAAGTTTACCAAGGTTAAATATTGTTAGAATGGTATTTTAAAAATACTGATTTTAAAGAAAGTCTTGTTTAGGAAATGTATTCTCTGTGATGTTCCAATTCCTACAGTGTTTTATATTGAATGATGATTTGTAAACATTGAAAGTTGTAACTCACCCTTGAATGAACTTGTAAAATGTAAGAATTTTGTGAATTTATACTAAGTCTTATACTTATTTCCAGGAGGTCAAAGTAAACTGGGCAACAACACCAAGTAGCCAGAAAAAAGATACATCCAGTAAGTAAAGTAATGCCACAGTATCACTTCTACACAAATACTTCAGAAAGTGGTAATAATTTGTCATAAATGCATTTAAACATAACTTTTCTCCTTCCCATCTTGTGTTTTAATAGAATTTTGCAAACTAATTCTTCTGTTTCTGCTTTACAACTGGGGAAACTGGAGTGGACAGATTAAATTGCTGCTGCTCATCAAATGGAATCCTGGGCGTTCCTGATTCCCAGTGCTGTGTGCAGAGCATCACTTTCTCAGGAGTTGAAATTTTAGATAGCAGTTAAATATTTGATTAGTAAATTATTTATTTTCAGATCACTTCCATGTGTTCGTTGGGGATTTAAGTCCAGAAATAACAACAGAAGACATCAAGTCAGCATTTGCTCCTTTTGGTAAAATATCGTAAGTATCATGATAAACATTTCCAATATCAGTTAGAAAAAATGACATTGAAAATTTGTTTCTGAGTTGAAATGTTATTTCTTGTCTTTTTAGATAATTTTTCTGATGTTGATTTCCTTATGTTGGGTGGGCAGTAGGGAGGGGTTGTTTCATCTCGGTATCTCTCATGATTGTAAATACAGTAATGTAATTGTGTGCTGGTTTTGCTGAAAGCAGTGTGCTTTTAACCAAATTTATATGCTAATGTGCTTCAACTTTTTCTTAAAATTTAATTACTGTTACAAAGTGTGACTTTTTGTTGTTCAGAATGTGTACAGAATAGTGACAAGTGGTATATGTTGCGTCCTGGGTGTATTTTGTATGCATTCATACTGCATTTTATAGGCAGTACGGAAAACTGGGCAATTAGAATATGATTTTATGAAGGAGCTAGTTGAATAACTTGCGAAAATTTTGAAAAACGCTAATATTTATGAGAATGAAATCTACTTTCTTAGATGATAATGGAATGAATTAAGATTACAATATTTGAATAAAAGAATGGTGGATTTACAATATATGCACAATTCCGCCAGTTAAGATAGTTTCTTTAAACTTCTGATAGATTGTTCAGGTGATACCAAATCACCTGCTGTTTTAATTGGACATACTTAACATTACAAGCATCTTTGAGTGCTGATAAAGTATGTATGTCCGTAAGAGTACTGCTACAAAAAATCTGTTAAACAGTTTATAAAAATCTTTCGAAGTTGCACATGAACGTTTTTGTACTACTTTATAGGAGTATATTTCTAAGAATAAAAGTCTTATTTTTCTCTTGTTCTGTACGCATATTTTTAAATGAATCATAAATCTTATTTCTTACCTCTGCTATTTTGTTTACTTTGCTTTTTGTCTCTTAATGTGGTAAGTAATAACTGTTTAAAAATCAATTTAAAGAGAATAATTCAGGTTTCTGTTTCTCAATCTATATTTATACCTGAGACCTGCAGTTTTTCTAAAGTCCAAGTCACAATTAAAAGTAATAGCATTCTGGTTATTTTGCAGAATTGCTCATAAGAATGGACAGGATCTTGAAGGCTAACTGCAAGGAACTGTGCACACTGGAACTCAGTTGTAGATTTTTTCTCATTTCTATTTATTCTTATTATACATTATTTATATATACATATTTTAGTATTTACATTTTAACATTCTATATTCAGTGCAGTTCTATATTTCCAATCATTTTAACTTACTCACTAAAATTTCTGTGTAAATTTGTTGTTTTCGTACTGGTGTGCTTAGCATTGTTGTTAGTTTTATTCTCCTTTCTTAAATTTCTGAAAATGTCAATTTTTCAAAATTTACAGCTACCCAAACTCCAAAATGATGGTAGAGAATTGACCAAGAAAAATAAAGAAATCTGTTAACAGGCCATGTATGCCTTTTAATTCCTATTTTTTCCTCTTTTTCGATTTTTTAATATTTCATATATTTTGTATCACTAGGCAGAAGACATTTAACTATTTAGAAAATGCATGGTAAATTAGATAGAATTGTTACAGTAATTTATAGAACAGTAAACCTTAGAGGACCCTAGCTGATAGAATATTAGAAAAGGAAACTTTGTTTCTCTTATACTTCAAATTTGAGCATTCTAGTTTTGGCAAGTATAGGTTATGTGGATAGGTTGCATGTTTATTACATGTTATTTTTTTTGTCCTACTGCTTTTTTCTAACAGGTAAAGAAGCGATAGGGAGAGCTCAGGAATGACTGTAGTTCTAGGGCTAACTGAATTTATAAGAAAAAAATATGCTCACAATACAGTGTGTGTGGTTCCTTTTAGTTTTTATTTTGCAGGTTATTAATATTACCCTCATATAGCTGTGCTTCTTTTCACAGGGATGCACGGGTAGTTAAAGATATGGCAACTGGAAAGTCAAAAGGCTATGGTTTTGTATCTTTTTATAACAAACTGGTGAGTAATCACTATGTAGATTTAAAATAATTGCCTTTTTTCCACTTCTGGTTTTGCTTCTTGTTTATGTATTCACCACGTATCAGACTTTCCCAAGGGAAATAAATTTGCGTGTATGGGACAGATTTACGTTAGTCAAAATCTTCCATTATTTATGGTTAAGGGTTGAAACAATTTAGATTACAGTGATGCTATGAGAACATTGTGAAAAAAGGTTTGAGAACATTGTGAAAGAAGATTCCTGAACATGGAAAGCTTGTTTGGGTGTGTTCAGGTAGTTCAGCTTAGTCTGTCCTAAGTGAGTTGGGTGCCTGCTCCAATCAGCAGTGCTTTGGGTCTTTTAGCTGAGGCCCTGCACCAGGTCCAGCGCAGTTTTGTATGTTAAGGTAGGAGCCCCTGCAAAATGGCATCCTGGAGCCCTCAGTCCTAAGGAGTCCAGTGCCACGCTACGCAGCAGGGTTTGGTGTTTTCCAGGTTTAGGTTCATGCCAAAGCTCAGTCTTCCTGGGGACCTAATACAGCCAAGTGTGGTGTACTCTGAAGTATGGCTGGATTTATTTGCTTGAGCTCTGCATCTCAGGAAAGCTCTTGGTTGGTCCTTTGCTTGAGTTGTTAGAACATTTTGAAATCTGAAATGGTTCTTTGTATTGAGTAATTAATCTGCAGCTAAGAGTTAATTCTGTACTTCTAAAGCATTTTGCTTATGTGTATTGTGAAACTGAACGTTCTTGGTTTTGATGGATGGTGTTACCTAATGGATAATGTTCTGTACGCTTAGGTAAAAGTGCTTCTGACAAGTGACTAGTATCCCTGTCTGATACAGATATTAAGGATGTTATCTGTGGAATTTAATCAGTGTAGTACTGATAAGAATAGTGCTATGCCGTGCCATTTATAGGAATACAGTTAACAAATAATTCTTGGTGATTTGGAAGTTACATGAATGTTTTCCAGCATAAGAAATTTATGAAAATTATGTGGAAAATTGCACTCTATGTATTTAGAGATACGTTTAGGACAACATGGGGAAACTGTGTAAACCTTTTAAAGTATTTTGCGTAGGGAATACATAGGGTTTTAGGCATATGAGCCTCTTTGTGTGGTCAGAAGTCCTACGTGTCAAGACTGTTTTTGTATCCTCTGTAACAGCTGGAGCTGAATCTTAATCAGAAGAAAAAATTGAAATTTATTTTCTTCAGATTTGAAAATGCCCTAAGATATTGTAATTGAATGCTGTGTTGCAGCTAAAATAGACAAGAGGAAAAGATGTCTTATTTTCCTTGTACCCCTCTTCTATTATCCTATGGTTGTGTTTGGTTTCTGTGACTGTAGGGGAAATGTAACAGTCGCGTGGAATGCAAGTTACTGGATTCTTTTAAAACTGAGCAATAAAAAGTACAATTTAGAATCCATATTTATCCTACTAAATTAATGGATGAATTCTAAATGTAATACTAAAAAGTACTTCTAAAATGCATGTCTTAATTGCTGTTCATTCAAACAGCAGCTGCTGCTGTAGGGTTGTGGCACAACAGCTCTGAGCTGGTAGTTTTAAGGCCTGTTTTTTGGAATTTACTGTCATCTTACTAGGTTTGGGGAAGTGGGGTATGTTCCCAGTTTGTAACTTACTCATTACATTTTGGGAGTGAGGGTGCTTGAATAAGTTTTGTTGTCTGGTGTTTTGTTTGTCTCTTCCCCCCTTTTACTGGTTGTCTCTTATAATTTCATTTTTTGTGTTTATATATTGTCTTCCAAATGAGCACTCTGTAATTAGAACTTGGGAGGATGAAGGTCCTGAGTGATTTGAGTTTCAGACAAGTCTATTAGAGGAGGGAGCCTTCAGTGCAAGGCAGGACAATGATAGCTGCTCACTGTTAACTTGTCCGTGTGTTCTGTTTGTCCCTTGTGCTTGGCGTTCTTTCTTAAGCTTTGTGCCCTTGGAAAAGCATTTCAAACGTATGTACTATTTGCTCTGCCTTCTCTTCTTTCAAAGTGGCTAGGGGAAAAATTGCTTCTTGCAAGTGTTTGCAAACTTACCCCTTGCTTGCTAGATGTTTCTGCTTACAGTGTGAATTCAAAAGATAGTCTTGCAATTCATGCTCAGGATAAAAGGTTGAGCCACATGGCCCATGGACTCAGAATGACTTTAATAGAGAACCTACAGAGTTGTCATGCATGCCTCCAGAGGGCAGAAGAGAGGATGGGACAGGGGAGTGTGCAAATAATAAAGAAGAGGAAACTTCCATGCTCAATCTATTTTTGTCTCGGCATAGCAGTTTCTTAGTAACTAGCATTCAGCCTTCTCAGAACTTAGGATTTTTCTACCTAAACTTGACCTAGTATGTTGAGTGCATATTAAGATTCTGAAAAAACATGTTCAGCTCTTAGTATACAATGTCTTTTGCAAACAAATACTGCATGGTATAAATGTTATTTGGGTTACATCTGAGAAATCTTTCAGTGTCCAGTGAGGGATTTTGATGTTTAAAAAGTCTTTCCTGACTTTACATCCACTACTAAATATACTTTTGTTTATTGTATTTCTAATACAGTCAATTAGCCAAACAATATTATTTTTATATAAGTAAAATGACAGTTGTTTTATTTCAGTAATTGCTTTTGGCATCTGTGTAATCTTTGTACTTTTTTGGGCAGCCTTCAAATATCCTAATACAGAAGCTTGTTGTGTAAAATCTGTGCGATTGCAGTTGGCTTCTAACCTGTGTGTAGAAAATGGGGGTGGGAGGAAGGTTTTACTAAATCACGTGTGAGGGCCTTATTCTATGTCATTTTTGGCTGCTTGCTGTGATAGTTCAGAATTACATATACTTTTTAGTACTTTTATTGGTTTTCTCAACAGAATTAACTGCCAACTACTAGAAGTAGACTTGTACATACTTATTGTTTGGTTGTGTTATAATCCTTATTTTAATCTCTCTAGGATGCAGAAAATGCTATTGTACACATGGGAGGCCAGTGGTTGGGAGGCCGTCAAATCAGAACTAACTGGGCAACACGGAAACCACCAGCACCCAAAAGTACACAAGAAAGTAAGACCTTCATGTAATGCTGTGTTGTGTTTGCCCTCTTGCACGTCACTGCTTGATAAAGATATGAAACATAATGCTGCCAAAATCATGTCACTTAATTACATGTCTAGATCTTAAAGAATAGATTTTTTTGGTATGTTATATCTGCCAGATCTTAAAGAATAGATTTTTTTGGTATATTGTATCAATGTTGTGGTGGCACTACTGGTCTATCATAAAATATCAAATGTGTTTGTTTATGATTCATACTTGCGTATGAGGTAAGTATATGGGACTCAGGGTACTGTTAGCCTACTGCTTAAAAACAAGCTTCTCTCTTATAGATAATACGAAACAATTGAGATTTGAAGATGTAGTAAATCAGTCAAGTCCAAAAAATTGTACTGTGTACTGTGGAGGAATTGCCTCTGGGCTAACAGGTATGATTTGTTTTATTGCTTTTTTATTATTGAAGCTTTTTGGACACGAACATGGTTACTAATACAAAAACATTCTATGTTGTAGATCAACTTATGAGACAGACTTTTTCACCATTTGGACAGATTATGGAAATAAGGGTGTTCCCAGAAAAAGGTTACTCATTTGTCAGGTATGGGCGGAGAAAAATAAAATGTGTTATTTTGCTCCTGTAGTAATGTTTCATCTTTCTGTAATTTCACTTGATTGAACTTCTGCTGATAGATTAAAAGCTGTAGCCATATGTTCATAGAAAAATTTGGAACTTTTGATAGTGGCCACCAATCTTTTTACCTGAGAAGATGAGTGTCTTTGAAAGCAGGTCTTTTTCTCTGAATTTCCTGTATGTATGGAGTCACTGTTTTTTAACAATGAGGTAAAAGTACAATATAGTGTGACATTCTTTTTTTTTTCTTTACGTTCTTTAGATTTTCAACCCATGAAAGCGCAGCACATGCTATTGTTTCAGTTAATGGAACCACAATTGAAGGACATGTTGTTAAATGTTATTGGGGTAAAGAATCCCCTGATATGACTAAAAACTTCCAGCAGGTAACTACACTTCAACCTTTTCATTGTATCACAAAAGCAATTGTGTATATATCCATAATGCCTTCCCAGTTATAATGGCTAAATTTTTTGGTAGTGTTCTTATGAAATTCCATGTTCTGTCTCAGTTATGTTCCAGTTGTTCATCCAATTGGGCTAGTGATTTTGATGGAATGTCTGTTACAGTCTTCTGGATATAATTCAAGATAGGGAGAAACTCTGAGGTAATTCTGATTCTTGCTAGTTCACTAACTGCAGACTAGGTGACTATCCAACCAAATACTCTTTGGTATTTCAAACACACAAAAATACCTTTTCCAGTACAAGGATCTACTTAAGTCACAGTGATGTCTTATTTATTTTTCTGATCTCATTATTGCTTGTTCTAGCCCTGTGATTGATACAGCCAAAAATTTAGCCTTTGGCAGCTCAAAAGGAATGTAATCCATCTCTAGAACCTGAAGTGCTATGAATTATTCTCTCCTTAGGTGGATTACAGTCAGTGGGGGCAATGGAGCCAAGTATATGGAAATCCACAACAGTATGGGCAATATATGGCTAATGGGTGGCAAGTACCATCATATGGAATGTATGGCCAAGCATGGAATCAACAGGGTTTTGGAGTAGAGTGAGTAATTGTATTTAATTTTTAGAGTATTCCAAGAATGTTACATCTGAGTATCACACTCATTTGGTTCAAGGACTGCACAAGATTTCAGGCCTTAGGTGGACTCGTACAGCTTAAAGCTTGCGTTTAATGATTACCATGGACAAAATAATGGACTCACTCTGGCTTGTACTGGATCACACATTTTATGTGTATGGCCGTTTTGAGACTGACGGCAAAAAGACCTTTTGCGGTAGAGTTTTGGATGGTGGTCTTGTCTGGTGTCTGAATGTTTTCTGGATTGTGACTTGAGGTGGTGAATACGGGAGGGTCTGAGCCAGGAAGGCCAGGTATTGGCCTAAAGGGTTCATAACCCTGGAGAGAGGAAACTACATACTGACATTTTAACTTGTGCAGTTTCAGAATTTGGGTGGACTTTTAATACTTGATCTCTTGAAGACTGAAGTCTTCACAACTTTTTGTTTTAACATACTTTAAAAATAACTTCTTTGTTTACATCATTCTTCATTATCTCTTGCCAATTAAACATATGAAGCCTTGATAAACCTTTCACTGGTATTCATGCTAATTAGGCATTGGGAATTTTTTGCATTTCTGCATCACTGATGTTGACTTAGAGACCTGCGTATGTACATGCCTTTGGGGGCTGTTGTGCTATGCAACTAGTACCCAAGGTTTGTGGGGCTTTTTTTTTTCTTTGTTCTTAAAAGCTTATGATATTTTAAAGAATTACATGCTGTAGCACATAACCTGGATTACTCATTAGAAGAATAAATTGTTCTATTTTGGTATGAATTGTAGTGTAGGAAGTATGGTTTTTATTATTTTTTAGTCTGTTGTCTTGTAAATACCTTGACTAGCTTGCATGATTATTATTTTTTTCCTTTCCTTTTTTTAACCATTCTGTTTCTTTTTAAGCCAATCTCCATCTGCTGCCTGGATGGGTGGATTTGGTGCTCAACCTGCCCAGGGACAAGGTGCTCCTGTAATACCTAACCAAGCTGGATATGGTATGGCAAGCTACCAAACACAGTGAGCTGGGACTCTGTTTAAAAGTGTGTATTTCATGATAGGCTGCAGTTTCCAGTGACATTCTGAAGACTGGAATGTAGACAATGAAAAAAGAAAATATTTATTTTAAAAATGGAAATGTTTGGAACTTCTAGCACAGCTTTGCTTTGGTGAAGGACAAAAATGTCTTCTAGTTCTGCCTTTTTAAGTTTTTGTTCATGATGGATATGAACATGTTTTTCTTTGTGTACAAAAATTAAAAATAAAGTCAATAAAGACAATTCTGACTACAAATTTTGATATAGTAGGAGAAACGGCTAATGAATTTGATCTTTAGGTTACCATTCCACTTCTTTGTTCTGTCTTCAGTGTTTTATATCACTGTGCTTTTTAAGAGACATGACATTGAAAAACAGCAAGTTTTCACATCCTGAAATAAACTGTGGACCAATCATTACAACCTGCTAGACAGTATTGATTTTTCAAGAAACCTATGGGCATAGCTCAGAAAGTGTATTTAGGTCTTGGAATAATTTTAAAACAAAATACTTAATTTTTCTACATGCTTAAAGAAAACAGTCTGATAGAAAGAAGAGTTCAGTCTAAAATGAAAAACAGTACTGTCTGAGTAATTTCACGTAACTTTTACTGTCCACATTCAGGCACACACTAAAACATTTCAGAGTTGGTTTGCTTATTAAGACTGTAGTAATTTGCGTTTAATTTTGAAAAGTAAAAACATTTTTGCAAGTATGTTGTTTGTATTCAAATCAGGCAGTCATACTTTTACATAAAGTTTGAAGGCTACACATTGTAAATATTTCATAATTACAGTGTTTCAAAAGCATGCTCAAACATAGAAGTAGCAATGTAATTATTCAAAGTAATACTTAATATACTCTACTGCTTTAAATGCAGTAGATTGACAAGAATGTGCAAGACTGACATTTCCAAAGTTGGCTATTATGTAAAGTTACATAAAGAACTATAACAAAGAGCCTTAATTTTAATTTCGTAAATCTTTAATGCATCACCTTTTTGTCATTAGAAATACGATTTTTTTGCTTTACATTATTTGGTATGTAAATACCTTGGTTAAGAACCTTGTAAACCTATTTCAAGGTTATTATAAGTTGTATAGTATCTTGAGTGTTTTGAAAAATTTGATGTTTTTTAAGTCTAGAAATATTTTGCCCAAGAATTTTTTAACAAGATTGTTAAAAACATTTTATTTTAGAGAATATTCAATGTGCCATTTGGTAAACGGAGATGCAGTTGAAACAGTACACTGAGTTGTGATATTTTTAGTTAAAGTTTTTGTCTTTATGGGTGGTTTGCATGTGATGAACCTGTACAGAGGCTGGGTTGTTTGTGTACTGAGTGTGTAAATGGATAAATCGTGAAGATGTTTAAACGGTATACTTGGGTTATTTCTGAATTATTTTATGGATACGTTGATACAAACTGCCTCAATAAATTTGAAGTTGAAAATGAATGTAAGTTAGATATAAGTACTGTGTCTTACCTGTGACAGCTAGGGGGTGCAAATGTTTCAGCTGTATACAACATACACTGAGGCAGGCATAATTGAGGAAAAAAAAAATAGTATTTGCAGTGATAGTTCAGTGAAGCAAACTTGCATTTTAAAAGTAATGGAATGTTTGATTTTAGAGATGATAGTTCTAAATGAGTGTCTGAGAAGCTGCATATTTTTTCTTTTGTGTTTCGTACCATGCAGGTGTGGCAAGTTAAATAGATTCTGAAATGAAGACTTGCAGTTCTGTTAAACCCAGCCAGGTTGTGCAAATAACTACACTTAATGCTGTAGCAAATCACAGGAGTTTTTTTCCTCCTCCTACTACTTGACATGCTTAATAGTACCTTGACTTACAGATCGGGTTGAAACTGAGGTGTACTGGAGGAGCAGTTTAGTCAGTTGGCTCAGCTGTACCCAGAGATACTTGTAACTCTGGGTGTCTAATGCATGCAATAATGACTGAAGTTAGTGTGGAACCATAAGTGCTTGTGATGACAGAATTGGCCCTTTATCTCTGTTTCTCCTTTATGGTATACATAGTGTTTTTCTGCTCAAGTTAGGAATCTTGTCTACAGGACTTCTGTTTTTCTAGAAATTTTGTATATATGTGTATATCTATGCGAGGATCGGCCTATACATTGTAGTTTGGACAAAAAAATCACAAGTAAGTGTGCACTTTTGTTACACTTATTCAGTTTAAAAAAATGATGAGTCAGTAGATATATAAATTGCAAGTTACTTTAGTATTTCACAGACTTCACTTGAAATCTGGGGTTTCTACATAATTCTAGCTAGGTGTTTGACAGATGACTTACGTTCTGGATGCATGCTGGTATGTAAGCAATATGTTCTTTAGGCACTACTGAAGATTTAGATGATACATTGCCACATATATGCCCATATAAATGGGTGTACGATTAAGGCAGTGATCTTTCAGGTCTCAATGTGTACATCACCTGAAATCTGATTATTTAATATGCCTGCTGTAGAGCTGGGCCATACCTGACCTGTATTTCAGGGTGAAAGATAGGATATACTGTCTCATTTAAGTCTTTTGTCATTGATTTTTTTATACAGCTTTTCTTGAATGGTGATATTTCTTTGCAGACTGCTCAAGATCTGGGAGTCTCCAGTGTCCTTTTAATATTTCTAAAGCACTGCGAGGATGAGTTGTAATTTGGATTGCTTTCTACTCAGTAGCATTCATAAATGCATCACTGACAGTTTCTTGGCACCAAAGAGCCTCTTGCACCATACAGCTTTTATGAGTGACTGTTACACCATTGTAATTTCTCTAACTACAGAAATCAACCTCTACCTAACCCCTTACCACTAGGATGTGGATTTCAAAAAGTATTGATTTATCACGGCTTAAGTTGATGCGTGCAACCTGAAGCAAGGTTGTAATCTGCATTTACAGAAAATGTTCAATAAAAGTGAAACATGATAAAGGGCTTATCCTGTATTGTCATCTGTCAAAACCTTGTCCCTCTTTGTAAAACTGAAAACAGACATATAAAGGCTGGATTTGTAAACTATGCACTTGCAATAATGTAAAAGATGTTTTATTTAAAATTTTTCATACAAAACCATTTTGTATTTTGCAGAGTTGCAGTAGTAAGGCTGTAAATCTAAGGTTACATGTAGCTTTTCATCAGTCCTGCCTCCTTGTGTATATTTGTTAACAGTTTTCAGATGTACTCTTCCTGCAGAACCTTCTTCCTTACTAAGATAATTTCACGAGATACCTATTCACTGTATCAGAACTATCTCTTTTGTTTCACTTGCCGAAAAAGTCTCACAGTGAATAAGGCATAGTTTTGCAGAAAATTAGTGATTTGTTTTTCTTGTGTTTGTACACAAGGAAGCAGACTTAAACTGTATGGACATGATTAGTGTCTGATACTTCTTAATTATCTGACTGTTCTTGAACAAGTGCACAAGTCTTTGTTTTAATCACGTCGAACTGTTTCCTGGTCAGCAATAAAAGATTTTATTGCACTGTTCTTACATTGCAAGATGCAGGCAATCTTTATTCAGTAAACTTCAAAAAATGGATGGGGTTTGTAAAGAACTGCTTTGTTCCAACTTGAATCTTCATATATAGATACAGTTTGGGATCTGGATTGCTGTGGTAATAGAAAAAGAAAGTTGTTATTTTGAAACCAAGTTAGAATTTATTTATTCTGGTCATATGTGGTGCCTGTTAAACAGTATTAGTTTTAAGGGTTTCACTCTGTATTAGTGTTTCTGTTCCTAAAAAGGCAACTGCAAGGCAATAGCTTCTGGGAAGGTCTCTGTTGTGTTTAATTTTAACCAACTTTGGTGAATCCAGTTGATTATTTAAAAAAAAGAAAAATAAAAAAAATATTTGTGGTTTTCAGTATCACCAACCCCCTACCTTTACTGTCACTTCAGATCAAAGAAAATGTTTACTGAATGTTTTACTTTAAAAAGAAACAGGACTTTATGTTGATGAGTGAACACTGATTCTGTCATCTTTCTGGGGATGTATGTTGAGCTAGATCATGGATGTGAATGACATGCTCTGCTCACTGACATTTACACGGTAATGACTCAAAGTTAATTTGACATCAGTAATGATTATTTGAACACAAGTTATTCTTGCTTAAATACACAGCCACTTGTGCTTTGATTAAAGCTGATCTGAATCCTCTTGGTTATTAAAGTATTCCTCATATGCTGTGGGAAGAAACATTGCTTTACCTTGTATCTTTGTACTCAGGCTGTCAGTAAGACATCAGTGTTGCACAGATGATATTTTTTTGTTTAGAAGAAAAACACTTAATGGAGTTGTTGGGGAATTCAGTGTAAGATGACTTTTCTATGATGATGGCTGATAACATTTGAATACTTCCCTTTGAAAACATGGGATCAGTTGCTGTTCTTTGCATGAACCCAGGTTCTCACTGGTTCTAGATACTCGGCAGCTGTCTTTCCCAGCCATTTGCAGGGAAGGGAGGAGGAGGAAAAGGATAAACAGTGAGACTGGGTGGTAGGGATGCCAAACTGCTGTGCATGATGCAGCAGCATCAGTGCCGCGTCATATTGTCAGACACATTTAAAATAATGACAGGTTTACACAGATGCCACGGCAGTATCCAAAGGATTGTGACCATTCAGACAAACTTTCTTTATCTCCTTGCTTAAAATAACGTTGCTTTAAAATTAAAAAAAAATAGAAAATGCATAAACTTGGGTAATTTTCTTTTTGGCTTCTGAGAAGACAGATGCACATAAAACTACCAAACTAGACTACCTAAGTTGACTAAAAAAAGATAAAGAAAACTTAAAGGGGCAAATTGCATTGTGTCTGAATTGGTAGACCATTGCTTAATTTAGATCTCAGCTTGGCATTCTATTGTGTGCCTGTATTGACCCTTTTATTTGTATTATGGGAGTAGTTTGAGATGTGTACAGCTGCTTGTTGAATGTCTTCCCATTCTTTAGATGTATAATTTCTGGAGCAGGGATGGGTAGGAACTGAGTAAGAATCACAAGTCTACCACATGAAACTGAATAATGCTTACATTTCTTAGACGGAAATTGACTTACTTAGCTTAGAGACAACTCTGTAGAAAGTTTAAATATTACAGGTGATGATGAAAAGTTGCCATCCTCCATTGAGTGGTGAGTTCTTTGACCTTATTAAGTGGATAATTGTTAGTGGGGTGCTGTTCCATGAAAAATGCTCTTTGTGGTTTATTTGGTCCTTTCCAAGAAGCAGATCTTTTTCATCCCACAAATGATTTGTTTCCTTTAGTGCTGGGTTATCAAGTGTGATGGCAAAGACAAATTGATAGACAAATTCAAACCATCTTCCAACTCGGGTACTGACTGCAGGGAAAATAACCCTCTTAGTTATGAAAAGGACCATTTAATTTTGCAGAATACCTTTGTAGAACTATTTCTACTTCAGTTTTACTTGTGCCTGAAAAAGCACAAGGAGGCTACATTGAGTACAACTTAGACATGAAGAGATGAATGGAATCAATCTCTTGGAACTGTTGTTAGGTGCTACAGCTACTGTACCAGATCACTGTTGTATAGCTAAATGTTTCCAGCATTTGAGCCTTGCTGCTTGCTTTGTTTTAAGGGCAAAGCATGTGTTCTGTAGAGAGTAAATCTGACCTGTATATTTGTAAATATTCGAAGAAGGCTGAGGTGCAACACTATTTTGTGAACTCTTGCCATCTCAGTGTGAATTAAGGCTTCTTTTACTTACAGGTATATGCTATGGTTTTGTAGGAGAAATTTCTGTTCTATTTGTGACTAATGATCTAAAACCATGGCTAATTTCAGACAGGCTTTAAGAAAAATAACATATGGATATTTCTAGGATACTATTTCTAGAGGAATCTTGCCTTCTGTTTGGATTTAGGTACTGTGGAATAAGGATACGAACGTCCATGAAACGTCTCTCAAATCACTTAGAAGAGGCATTTTCAGAAGTGAAAATATTATTGTAAACTTTTAGTATGCATATAACAAGACCTTGTTCTATAAGTGTAACAGCTGTTCGTATGTATTTCTAATATATTTTGAAATGGTCAGTCCCTGAGGTCAGAGGACCAACATACATGGCTGAATGTATGTTGCATTTTAAAGAAGATTTAAGGCCAGTATACAGGGTGATGCTGTGTTCACCTTGACTTCTGAGAACATTCCTTCCAGCATCTTTTTTCTTTGTGGCCTTTTAAGAAACCATACAGAACCTGTCCTCCAAGATGTATACATGGAAATTTGGGAAGGTATGCAGTGTGCTTTAGATATATTTTACAAGGTCACAGCATCTAGCAACAAGTGTCTGACAAGCTGCGTAGGTTAGAAAACTGACATTTCATTGAAATGCTTCTACAGCAAAATCTCACTGGAAGGTACTGCTGGAGTCTTTTCTTTCTGTACGAGTGCTAAATGAAAGGAAGGCAAGATGCCGTCTCATCAGAAGTATCCAAGTATGTCCAAGTCTCAGTTTACCAAGGCTGTAGAAACAGATCTTCCTTCAGAACTGCTTTAATTGCAAAAAATGCATATGGATACTTACATTGTGGGTTGTGATGCAGTTGTTGTTAAGGCTGTGTATCTTTCATTTTTCCTACCCTGTTTTGCTTTGTTTGTCACTTTAACTCTGTATGTTTCTAGTGAACAGAGTTGTACTTGCTTGTCATGCATAAGGAAGCCAGTCTGTTGTATCTGGTTCTTAGCAGAAACACACACTGGCCTCAGTATAATTTTTAATGTTTCCCTGTATTGCAAAAGTCTTTGATTTCTGTACTCTATGCATGTTTTAATATTTACAGATGGATGTTGAAAGCATGTGTTAAGTACTTTTTTTCTTTGCATCTTCAAGTTCATACCAGACTGGATGTAATTCACAAAATTTGAGATTTCTGTACTGTGCCCCCCCATCACTCCTAACTACATATAGTCCAGAAGGGCTTAGGATGTGTTTAAGGTTTTGATGATGATTTCTTAAGTAACTTCTAGTTGAATGTATGAATATTGTTTTACTAAGTCAGTTCTTTTTATTGCTGTAAAATTGATTATTGAAAACTGTATTTCTTCCTCTCAAGTTATAATTCATGCTGCTACTTTATTTTCTGAAAGCTGTTTTTAAATCCTGCAGGTACCCTGGAGGGTAAAAAAAATGGCAACATTTACCTTTTTTTTTTTTTTGCGACTTAAAAGCAATATAAAAGGAAAATTAAATTCCTTCACCTTAATTCTTTCTTCTTTATAGAACAAAGTTGAAGAAACTCAAGAAGTATGGTCAGTGTAGCAGTAAGGTTTTTATCAAACTTAAAGAATGCATTTAATACTAACCTAATGAAACATTTTTACTTATTCACTGTCAGATGCAAAGAAGAACATAAGATTTTGGTTTTTTTAAAAAAATCACCTACTTAAATTGCAAGCTTTGAAACACTTGGTGGTGTTTTGTTTTTTTTTTTCCCCGTGCAATTTATGAAGGGGTCTAGGTATAACTAATAAAAAGTAGAAGCACAACTGGAGTAACTTAGCCTGTAATTCAGTTTTCTGCATATTTAAATGTTGCTTCTAGAGTTTTGCAGTCTGTGTTTTGGCATGCATAAAGCTGCTGGAGTTGGAGGTACTGTGGAATGTTCCACAAGATTACGGATAAAAGTTGACCCTGTGAACCTCCTTATACTAGAAAATATTACAAAGGAGTGAGTCAGAGCTTTCCCTGAGTTCAAAGTGACGGGTGCTGGACAAACTCCCCTGATTTATTTAGGCAAGCCTGAAATAGACTACAGTTTTCTACCAGGATGCTCTTCAAAGCTTTTTGATGCTGTGTACCTTACAGGAAGAGTGTGCTTGTATTTTCTCTTTCTGTATCTTATTGAAAGATTAAAAACATGTTTTACTATCTGCTCTTTTACTTTGGTGTTTGTGAATCTTCAGATAGTAAATGCATTTAGCTGAGACTTACAAAACTGTATTTGAAACTAAAAATGGCTTGCTGGTTTAAAGTTAATATAACTAAAAAATTACTCTTGGCTTTGAATTGAAAAAAAACCACCAGATCGTAACAACATCAAATCACATTGCTTTCTCCAAAAAAGAGTAGGCTTAACCACACTCTAGCCTGTCACTGATTTGTTTGTATTTAAGCTGTGAAAACAGGAGCTAAAATATTTAGTTTTAAAAAAAATATCCCAGTCCCTCTGGGTTCATGGTAGTCTCTCTGTATTTCAGCGTTGGCTGGTTTGGAAGGAAAAATGTCGAAGCCATGTTTGCCAACCCATTGTGAACACAAGATGAATGTTCATGAAGTTTTAAATCTGGTTTTCTGTATTGAGCCTATGATGAACAGTCTATGATTTTTATGCATGGATTCTCATGGATTAAAATGCCTTGTGTTTTCTGGCTGAATACAGTTTGCCGTGTGGCATCTGGTCTTATTTTCTGCTGTTACCTATAATGCCTCATCCCATGAGGCTAGGTTTGCACATCTGTATTTATAGATCACTTTCTGTTTAATTTAATGGGAAAACGTATTTGGGCAAAATGCTGAATTGTTAGCCATATTCAAAAAGTCCTTTGAAAGTTATGAAATTATAGTAATGTTTGGTTTTGCTTTCTGAATCTCTTAGAGAAGTAAGGATGAAGTTAGTCCTTGGGTTTAAGTGAACATGAATTTTCTTAGAAATCAGTACAGTCGCAAGGATGCTCATTTGCTTTAGAGATTGTTGAGGAAACTTAAACATCTTGTTCTCTGTCTTTTCAGTTTGTAAAACCTCAATGCCAATTATGAGCCAAGATCATTAGAGGGGGGGAAAAAAAATCTCGCAAGGATACTCTGGCTTTGGTAGTACAAGCAGGAAACTTCCAGTACAAGTCCTGGCGCATGGGTTTTTGAATCACACCAGTCTAGTCGAACTTCTCATGTGGACTCTGTTTTTCCATACCATCTGTTCTGCCACATGCCCTTGCAAAGAAAATGGTGTTGGAGACAGCGGTGCTCTAAGTTGAGGGAGCCAGAGGGTATTTCCAGGTGGGACAGGAATCTGACAGGGCAGCTGGGGAACATGCTGAATCAGCAGCTCCTACAGTGCAGGAGTTAGCGCTGTTCCTGGGCAACTGTCGGAAGGAAACTTGGCAGCAGAAACACTATTTACTGGTGTGAGTGTCACCTCCAGTACAGGAGGCTGCGGTATAATGTAAACTGAGGTCTGTGAATCTGGCCCCTAATATAGTTAACACCTATGCAGTGCCGTGTTCTTGGATTGCTTTAGAAGCATGTGCAGTTTAATTAGAAAATAAACTTTGCAAGTCTAAAAGAGATTCTAAAGGGTGTTTTGCATAGCAGATGGGGTTTTCTTACTTTGAAGGCCTCTTTGAAGGCCTAGTTCTTAGTAATGTAAATAAGAAGTACTTCTACTGAAATGAGTTTCATTGTGTTGGTGTAAATGAAATCAGGGCTTTAAATAATGAGTAACATTTCTCATAGTCTGTTGATCAGTTTTGAGTCTGTCAGCTGCAATTTGGCGTTGAAATGAGCAGCCCATTTTATGAATTTTAGGTGATGTTATTAATGGTTCACTAAATTCCATAATATTTTTGCAATGCCAACAAGTGCTTCCATTTCTTTTCAAAACCAACTATTAAATTTAAGTCCACTGATTACTCTTCAGGAGACAAGTAAAATTTTACAGTAGAATCTTTAATATCTTTGATTGAAATCACTGAGTTACTAATTGTGTTTCTGACTTTTTGGGTGTCTTGCACATTCTTACTTTCTTTCTGCTTCCCCTGGCCTGTTCCTATGAACGTCAATGGGAAATTTGCTGAACTTCACCCAGATTTTTAAACCTGCCCTCATTTAGGATAATGAGCAGTCCAGGCTTTGCTGCCACACAATATGCTAACAAGTCGTGTATGTACAGAATGGAGTAGGAGAGGGAGAAACCATGCTCATGAAAGCTTTTGCGTTCAGTTTTAAGTGAACTGTATTATTTGAACATTACTGAGTAGTGTTGAAAGCAGAACTAAAAGCTGAACATAAAAACCAGTTTGATGGTATTTCATTGACTAATGTATCTTTAAATTTCAGTACATTTCAGTTTTAATGGTACACAGTTCTTTAGATGTAAATGCAATGACTTGTGAAATACACAGAGCGCATCTTCTGCTGTACTACCTGGCGTGGCCTGCCCTCTGGAGAACATGTGTGTGACAGCCAGAGGTTATCGAACAGACTTGTGGGTTATGTTAGCTTAATAGTTCTTAAGGGAAGCTTCGCCCTGTAAAACTAAGGACAAAGCTGGTAAGAGAATTGTGATGCAAGGTTGAAAAACCAATTTAAGAATGTATAGATATGGCATGTGGACAACAGCACAGTATGAATTAAGTCATAGTGAAAGTTGCATGTGGCAGTGTACAAGCACTGCAGCTTATTTGTTGAGAAAGACAAAAAATTCCCCAGCAAATGATCCATCTCCACCAAATTAATGTGGAAGGAAAATATCCTCATGTCATTGTGTCTAATTGAAGCACTGAGTCTTAAACATGAGAGCAGAACACAGGGAATGAATGTTGGGAACAGTGACCCTGACAGAGCAGACACTGGTGTGCCCACCTCAGGCTGCTGTCTCTGCAGGAGTAGCCCAAATGCTAATGTTTTCAAGGAAATGGGGGAAAAACAAGAAACTTGGAAACCAAGTTTTTCATGAAGCGGGGAAAGGAAAATCTCCTGGCTTCTACAGATCTCTGGCAGACTTGTAGGTCAGGTTTAGCGACATACAAATGGAGTGCAAATGGACAGCAGGGCTCTGTGGGACTTATTCAAGACACCAGCTCCGGAACATGCACTGCAGGCGCAATCTTTGGTCTCCAAGTATTTTTGTATTTCTTACGTACTACCATCTCCAAATCCAGTCTTAAAACTGTTCCAATAACCTGTTGTCAGTACAGTAGCTTAAAGATTTTTTAGTTGTCCTAAAAATACTGATTCTCAACATTTAAACTCAAAACTTTTGGGTTTTGTTACCCAATTCCTAAAGAAAAAATCCGCTGGTGTATTTACTGCTTCAGTGTAAATGTACTGCCCTGAAATACCTGGCACTAATGGATGTGATTAAAAAATCTTTTGCTGTGTCGGTCCAGGTGCCTTACCTCAGCTGTGCCACCTGTGCACTGCTGCTGGCATGGTTTTGCCCCATTATCTTCTGATGCTTGCACAGAAATGCCAGTTGTGGTCCCAAGATTGCTGTGCCTGTCTCTCACAGCTGCTTGGAAATGCCACATGCAGCTGTTGAGCAGTTCCTTCAGTGTAGCAAACTTTTCTTTTTTTTTTTAAATCCACACTGAGAGCCAAGAAATCTTTACCAGCTAACACAGCTTTTGGCGCTGGTACTGAAGGCAGAAGTCCAGTGGTGCACAGGCCAAATCACTTCAGCTGGAAGATATTGTGCTGCTGTTTATTTTGGAAACACAGATGCAATTTATTCCTGTGTTCAGCGTTCTGGTATCACCAATTCCCAGGAATCAAGTCTTGGCCTGGTGTGTGTAAGTGGAAAACATCCATACATTTCAGTGAGATGGGGAGCCCATCCAAGTTCTTCTGCCTGTGAACACAGCTAGTTGTAAATGCATTACTCTGTGTTCAGGATGGGATTTGGCTTAGATGGAAATAAAACAAGTGCCGACTTGTCTGCTAGCCGTGATTTCTGTGACTTATGTATTGGTGCTGCTCTGATAGGATTTAAGCATCCCATTGCCTCCCACTACTGTTGTCCTATACGCTTCCCCAGATAATTGTCCTGGTGATGGCTTACAGTTTTCTCAGAATTATGTGAATTTCTCACACTGGCTACAGGCTGGATTTTTTTTTATTAAATATTTTGGTAAAAAAGTTTTTACTGAAAATACCTTTGTTGAAATAGTAATTGTGCTTTTCCTGATGAGGAAAACAGGCCTTGGAAGAGGGAAGGAGTCACCCCAGCACGAGAAACTTGGCACTTCTGTTTTGGTAAGAAACCACACCAATTCATAAAGGTGAGTATCCTGAGGAAGGGGTTTTGTTTCTTGCACCTGCTCGGCAAAGTCTCCGCGGTGTCCTCGGTGCAGCCCGAGGGCGTGGTGACGAGCGGAACAGGGAGTAGGAGCCTTGAGCCTGGGAAAAGGAGCAGGGAGAGAGGAGACGGACGGGGATGAATTGAAATAACGGTGCTGTTTGGAAGGGTAGGGAAGGGGATAAAGGAGGGGAAGGCTGAAGTGCAGCAGCTGGGGGCCCACAGCGCCGGGGCTTGGTCTGGGAAGGGGCAGGATGCCGTTCTCCTCGGGCACTGAAGAAGACCCACCATTGCCACGTTGCATTTGACGGTCTGTGCCTCACGGCAGCGTGGAAACACTGCTGCTTCCCTCGCCCCGGGCTGCAGCGTGGAAGTGCGGAGGAGCCGCGGGCCTCCTGCCCCGTGCCGGGCCGTGAGGCGGTCCCGCGCTGCCTCCCCCCCACGGCCGGGTGGCGGCGGGCAGGGCGCGGCCGCGCCGTCTGTGAGGAGGCGGCGGCAAGCGGGGGGCGCCCAGCGCGGCGGCGGGAGCTGGGGGGGGAGGAGGGAGGGAGGGAGGCGGTCGGCCGCTGGGGAGTGGGGCGGGACGGGGCGGCTCCCCGGAGGGGAGCGTGGAAGGCGCGGCCGCCCCCTCCGGCTCCGGGCGGCGCGGGGCCGCGCGGCCGCCCCCGAAATGTTTAACCGGGCCGTGAGCCGGCTCAGCAGGAAGCGCCCGCCGTCAGGTAAGGGGGGGTGGGGGCAGCCTGGCCCCGGCAGCTGCCGCCCGAGGAAATGCCGCCGGCAGGGGAAGGGCTGCGCGTCTCTTCTGACCGCGCAGGGGAAGGAAAGCGCGGCGGAGAGGTGGGGGGGGCTGGCGGGCAGCGGGTCTCCCGCCCTTTCGGCAGCCCGCAGCGCGTGGGGTTTCACACAGGCGGCCCGGCCGCCGGCTGAGGGGAGCGGCTGAGCCCGCCCGCAGCGCCTGTTGCTCAGACCGTTACCTGGGCCGCTGCACCTCGCTGTGGGCCTGTCCCTTGGTTGTCACATCGATCCGGCGTGGGGTGGCTTTGACCGGGCGTGTGCCGGCGGCGGGGGGTGCCCCTCAGGACGGACAGGCGTTCACCGCCGTGCTGAGGAGAAAAGCGCGGTTCTTCCCGCTCCGGAGCTGCACCAACAGGGAACTGGGTTCTGCTCGGGTTCGTGCCTCGTCGGCCGAATTTTAGTTGCGAGCTGCTGCCCGGCGCTGTTCCTGGGAGCGAGGCAACAGCCCAGAGCATCAGAGCGCGGTTGTTTGAAGAGTTTGCCTTGGGAGGGAGCGGCTTAAACCGAAATGGAAGTTACCCAGGCGCGATACATGCGGGACTTGGCAGTTCCCTCTGCAGCGGCGTTGCGGCGGGTGTGTGCTGCTGTGGGGCGGCTCGTGGCACGGTGTCTCTGGTGCTTGGCGTAAAAGGTACAAACTCAGAATCCTAGAAAATGATACTACATTTTCTAACGTGCAGTAAGAAGTTACAGCCTTTTTAAGAAAAGCCAAATGTGTTTGTCTAGAGGGTTTTTTTAATTGTTTTTTAAAGGATATATGTCTGGTGAACTCTTCCAGAGATGCTACAAAAGCAGAATGTCCCTTTAGTTTCCTTCCTCATAGTTAAAAGTGGAATCCAGTGGCCATCTGTTGTGAGAGACAGTCAAAAGAGGATGTTGAGGCTCGTGCTTTGAACAACCAGGGTGTGCGAAGGACAGACAGCCCTTCTGTCGTGAAAACGGCTAAAACTCAGCTGCTTCTAGGGGAAAAACTGTGTGAGGATTCATCCAGTGGTGCTTGGATACATGGAAAGTAAGGGAAATTTCCCTTTTCAGCTGCCTACTTACGAAGTTTCCTACTGTTTCATGACCTTGGATTTATTAATGCCAGACTGGTGACTGTTGCTGGATAGGCATTCTGGTGACTTTACGAAATGACAAGGTATTCAGAGTACTTTTAAAGTAAAAAAGGTTCGTGGCTCGCAGCTTTATGAGCCAGGTCAAAAAGGGGAAAATGCAGGTGATGTGATTGGAACTTCTTTAAGAAGAAATTTAGAAGGCTTTTCTTAACGTTGTGTATTAATTTTTAAATAAGGAACATGCAATTTACGTGGTGCTTTTGTCATGTGTACTGGTTGTCTGATGGTTGTCTTCTGTTAGGAAGTTTGCAAAAGGTGTGTGCGGGAAGAGGCAGTCGGATTAGGTGTTTAGGTAAGGGATGCGTTCAGGGTGATTCTGTGGAGTGTGTGAGTCTGTGCTGTTCGATATAGTGCCTCGCAGGCCGCTGTATCAACAGTTCGATAATGACAGCAGCTTAGGAAGCTGTTGTAGTGCGTAGCCCTTCTGGAAGGCAGACAGATTAGCATGTCTAATACAATTTTTGAATCTCTGGAAATCTGATGGTTTTCCACATTTTTTTTTTTTTTGGTTGTCAAAAGCCAGGGCCAGAACCGTGAGTTTTGACCTGCAAAGTTGTATATTTTGACGTTGTTGATACTTTCTGTGGTTTCAGGCCAAACTCCTATTTGGAGAATGCGAAGAACTGCCATTTCTGATACCACACTTCAGCTGGTAATTATAGTGTTATTAGTGCTACACTTTCTGTTTTATCTATCGCTTACAAAGAGCCTTTATCCGCACCCTAACGCGGCAGCACTATTGTGGGATGTGGGAAGGCAGCTTCTGTAAGATTCAGCTCTGAAATAATGCTCCAGCTAATGTAACGGCCTATTGTTGGCTTTAGTGGAAGGTTCTTCTCTAGAATAATGGTGCTGTTAAAGTAAGCACTTAATCATTTGCTGTGTTTGTAGAAGCAGCTGGCCACTGCACTTCGTGCGAGCAGTTGTGTTATGGTTGTACAGTCAGTGGAAAGTTTGCTTCAGCAGAGACTCTACAACTGCACTCTGCTTTGTTGGCTTTCTTGGCTTCTTGGTTTCTAACCCGTCTAGAAGGTAGCAAGCACTGTCCTGTGGTATTAAGAAATGTAGTTAGCATATTTATAATTGGTTGTACATTCTGTGTGTTACTTTTATAGAAGTATTGATGGAAGAACTCTCATTTTGTAATACCATTTTTGACGCACAAAATTATCTCCCGGTTTTCAGCAACAGCAAATGTCTGCCTTCCTCATTTAAATGGTCATGCTGATGTGCACATTTGGGTTGTTAAACATTGGTATTGAGCTTGTTATCTCCAAGTGCATGTTTGTCACCAGATTATTTTAACAAGAGAAAGTTATCTTTATAAATAGCAAACAGGGATAAATAGGTTTCAGGAGGGACATGTATATAATTACATTTATTACAGTACTGCCTTATACAATAAATTGTGTCAGACTTTCATTAAATTGAATTTCAGTGAAAGGATTAGTTTTAAGGTAATTTAGTAACGTTATGGGATATGGATTTGGGGATTAGCTTCGTGAGTCATTTATGGGGAAAACCTCTTTCCTATCTTTTAAGCTCTTAAAAAACTCTAGAAATCACACGTCAAATCTGCTAAATGAAACCAGCGTATGGGGTGGGAAGTTATGATCCTAATTGGGGGAGGGGGGAGTCACTTTTGTATTAGAATAAACGTTTGTGACAGCATAGTTAATGGGGTATAGTAAAAATACTCAGCAGTTTTAATATTCTCATGAAATTTCAGGGTGTTTCCTACTGTCACGTGCAGTGTATTTACATTTGCGCACCCACAGAGCTGTCCCGTGCCTGTGCCACCCATTGCCCATGCTCTGGGGAACCCCCTTTCTGAGCAAGTGATGCAAGGGGTGAACGAAAGGGTTGTGTTGTATGAGCAAAGGGCAAGGAAGCCTCGTTTCTGTACCATGGTACTTTCGGAGTTGTGGCGAGGTGGTTAGGTGAGGAAACTGAGTAACAGAGTCCTGTACAACAAGGCTCAGCAGAATGGACAGTGGGAGGAAGTCGTGTAGGTCCTCCCTTCAAAAACAAATTTTTCTCTACTAAGGCTGTAGGAGGAAAAGGTAGGGAGAAAGGGAGCAGGGTCACAGGAGAGCTCAGGGTTTGGAGGGTCAGGAGAGGGAGGCGAGTGGGGGAGTGGAATTGTGTTGTGCTGGGTAGGCTGGAAGCAGGAGGAAGGTGGGGAGAATGGTGATCATGGAGGACAGAGAATGAATGGCCAGCAGTAAAATGAGAGACCAGTGAAAGCAGCTGAGAGGAAGCAGACCGATCTATCCTGGGTGCGTGGAAGTCTTGTTCTGGCCTTTGTCTGCTCACCAGAAATCCTTTTTAGGTTCTCATGGCACTGGATCTGCCCTGTATTGCGTTGGCTTATTGAAACACATGTTTTTCAAAGTAATAATTAGTGTACACTTTAAAATTTGTTTGGAAAAGAAACATTAGAAATGAAATTTCACTCCCATGTGTTGTGTGATAAATCGTATATTAGATAAGGGAATGGGCTGGTTCTTCAGGGCATTAGCAGCTGTACACACAGAGCTGCCATTCTGCAGGTGGGAGTGATCGTAGAAGTTCAGGCTCCTCAGACATAATTGTGTTTTGCTCCAATGTACTTGGCTATTCCCACTTAAATCTCGTAGATTTTACTGAGATCCTATGCCCAGATACTTTTGAGTCAGGTTCCTAAAATAAATCTTGCAAGAGATAGTCAAGAACCACATCCTTTGCATGAGGGGAGGGGAAACTGAAGCACAGTTAACTCGCTGTGCTCTTGTGTCACGTATGAAGCCTGCAGTAGTGGTTTGGAAACAATCCTCAGGTTCAGACTCTTAACTACCAGACAGTGTGTTTCTTACACAGAGCTGTAGGTGTCCTTGCTGCTTGGGAGACCAGTCTGTCGCAGGCGATACCCAAAGTGGTTATCGTCTTGGTTCCTGAAGGGTTTTGTGCAGGCACAGTCATGCATTCACTGTGTAAGAAATTTCAAGTTGGTGTGAGACCAGGACAGGCAAAGGAGAGACACGGTTTACACATGAAACATGTAGCCTGCAGTGACCATTTGCTCCATCATTTCAGGTTCATTCCTTTCTTTTACATCTGTATTTACCTGGGGCATGAGTGTAGATCTCTGTGTTGGTCAACAGATGTGGGATCCACAGCTCCAGAAAGCTTGCCTCTTTTCCAGTTTTGTAATTTCTCCTGTATAAAAAACCCCACTCCTATCAAGAGAGGAGAGTTCACTCATTTAAAACAGCAGTCCATCTCACCATTAGAAAAACAAATAGACTCTACGGGTCCCTACCAACCAAAACTCAGTAGGCTTTGCTTGTCGTGCCAGTATTTTTTAGGGTGCTAACCTTAGCTTTTATCATTCCAGCTACCAGATAAAAAGGGCATCTGATAATAGCTCTGCGTAGATAGGTTTTTTTGCGATACTTGCTGAGGTTTTGTTTCATGGTGGAGGAAGGGTTTTTTAATAGATCTCAAGCAGAAGTTCGTAAGATGCGTATTTCCAATAATTTGTTAGGGAGAAAGGAAGTGTTGAAAAGAGGTAAAAATAAATAGAAACTGTATTGTTTCCAGTAAGAGTTTTGTGCACCTTTCCAGTGTGTAGTGACCTGAAGCGGAGTGCTTAGCCTGACTTCTCATGTAGTGCATTCCTGCTGTCTTCCCTGGACATTTGGGGTGTGAGAGGAAAGGAGGCCAAGCGCTTGATGTCTGTTTTAGAGTTTTTTTGGATCAGCAGTAAAATTCCTGGAGTCTTCCCAAGTGATAGATTTTCTGATGGGTAGCTAGCCAACAATTTTTTCTGGCATCACCAGCCCTGGATGTAACATACTTGTCCCTGGGATAGAAAAATTCAAAATTCACCATCTCTCCTATCTGTGAGAAGACTGGCTGGTAGATAAGGTGTGGGCACAGTCCAGTACACCTTGTAAAAGCAGGATTTCAGTGGACTTGAAAACAAACAAGCAGACAGAAAAATCACCCAAATACCACTTGCCCAAAAGCAGGTTGACTCAGCTGGAATGAGGCTCTTCTGCCAGCTGTTTTTCCTCTTGTTAGACTGGGTTAACATATTGGATTTGTTCTCCTGCTAAACAGAGCATTGTTTTTCTTTCTCTCTTTGCCTTTTCCCAACCTCCAGTGATGATTCTTTTCTTAAAAATAAATTTCATGTGTGTGTCTGCCCAGGACTTGCTTTATAGATGCCAATGTTGTTGACAGTGCCAGAACAAAAAGCAAATGGTCCTTTTACTACATGGGCTGCGGTCATTGTGTTCCACATTCAAAAGGTGCTTGAACTCATATAAAACAGTGACAGTGCCTACTTACATGCTCATGAATTATCTAACTGCAAGGCATTTTTGCCTCCTTAGAGGCAAAGCAGAATTCAGATGTGTGTGTGTGTTTATTTTCAGTTTTATGGTGTTTCCTTAAAGAGAGCTGCTGTAATCCAAGGGTGCAGAGGGCAATGGGGAAGAAATGCTTGTGACATTAATCTCTTCTGACGAAGATGGCATTTTTTCAATTTTTTCCAGAGATAAACGACAGCGACGGTCACCCAAGCAGCAGCCACCAAACCTTGAAAGGAACCTCCAAATGGGCTGTATCACTGGAGAACCTCCTCGAAGATCCAGAAGGAGTGAAACGATTTCGGGTTGCTCTATTAACTATAGATATATTTATATAAACCAGAATTAGGAATTAAAGCTGAATGTATCTCAGCATAAATGGTGCAGCTGTGCCAGTGCTGTAAGCACACAGGCATACATACTTCTAGATATGCACCCTGAGCAGAGGTGGCAGAGTTGGAGCTGTGGCGTTTGCTGGGCTTCTGAGGTGGTGCCTTTTGCCCCACTGCCACTTGCTCTCATAAGGCACATGGAAGACTTTTGGTTGCATCTTTCTAATTGGATCTATCAGATGTTGCAAGGATTAACAAGTTACTACTGTTGGATAAATTACAGTCCTTGAGCTGCTCATCTGTCCTGCCAAGCATTATTCGTTACTGAGTACTGATCCTGAACTCTCTTCTCATACCTTGTCCTTACTTAAGCAATGAGTTACTACTAACTGAGCCCAATAACTCTGTGTGGCTCTTACTGTGTTGCATCTGCTGTACTGAAAGGATTCCCTTTAAGTTTACTACAAAGTGTGGGCTTGTGCAGCTCAAAATGCAGGCTTGAGGCTTAGTTAGGTGAGGGTGGCGAGTGGGTTTTTTTAAGGGCTTCTTGCCATATTACTTGTAGGGATGAGAACTACCTACTTGAGTATGGTTTTGTCTTGATAAAATGCACTGGGATAAAATGGTTTCCTGCCAGACTGGTTTGAAAAGTGAGGTAAACTAGAATTACAAAACACTGTGAATTAGAACTCTTAAAAAAAGAAAAATTAATCTTGGTGATATTTAATTCTTGGCGTTACTTAGTTTCTAACACTTGTAAGAGAAGACTGATGATCTCAGAGTTATAAATATTTCAGTCATTATGTTTTATAAAGAAATTTAATGTACATTTTTCCCCATTGTAAAACATGCTTCATTTTTGGAGGAATGTGCTTTGTTTAAACACTGGCTAGAGAGCACAGATAAATCTGTTTTAGTTTACTTAAGTGAATTTATTGCCACTGATGATGATGTTTAGAAACACTTATTTATAGAGATTTTACTCATTAAAAAATCAGGAAGATACTGGATGAGAATCTCAAGTGATCTGTGACTCTCATTCAGATAGTCCGTTATACTCATCTGCTAATGAATTAATGTATTTTTGGATTTCCCTTTGAGTAATGACTAAGATTGCTCAAGTTATTTAAGGGAGACTGAAGAAACTCTTCTTGTTAGTTACTGATATGCTCTGAGATTAAATGGAGCTCATCATTCTCCTGGAATGTGCTTTCGAAGTGCTGAATATATGTTTGTTCATTTGTGTCTTGGTAGTGTGCAGATGCACTAATGCAGTGGTTCTTTTGCACTGTGTTACGTAAACTCATACCCTGTTAAAGCTAACCGGAGGTGGCTTCTAGTTTTAGTAGCTATGGCGGGAAGAGAGACAAACAATTGAGAAATTGGATCCTAATATTTGTTTGTATATTTTCCTTTTCCCTAGGAATTTTTAAAGAAAGAATTTAGTGAAGAAAATGTTTTGTTCTGGCTAGCATGTGAAGAATTTAAGAAAACACAGGGAAAAAAACAGGTATGTTTCCTAAATAAATTTTACTTGTCAACAGAGTTTCTGTAGCAGAGCTGGAGCTATAATGTTTCTGTTGTATATCATGCTTCATGTGAGTGCAAATAAATATATTAGAATGAATTGCACTGAAATCACAGTAGTAGAATTGTTTGGAAAAAAAGCGGGTTCTATTTCAAATCAGAACAAATTGCCTAAATTGTCAAATTTCTTCTGTTTTGAGAACTCTGACCTTTTTGTTGGTGCTTGGGAATAGCAAAAGGTTTCATTCAGTGATGTTGCGTCATCTTACTTGAAAAGATATTTCATTCAGGACTTTTTTAAAGCATAGCAGCTATTATGTGAAAATATACATCATTATAGATTTTACTGGAACATGAAAATAACAAACAGCACAAGCAAAATGTTTTAGCGTACCAAAATTAAGAATTTTGCCTTATCCAATTACAAGTTCCAAAATAAATTGAGGGACCATTTAGATGTTTTTGTTTAAATTTTTATTCAAATTGATATATACTTGTAGAGCATTTTCATTTTCATGAAAGCTATATTTTTCTAGTAGAAAACATTCCATTGGAAATGTTTCAACAGGCAACCTCCAGTAAGTTTCTTCCACTATTTGGATCTTGGTCCATATTTAGATCCACCAGGAACACAGGATTGACTTTCACGTTTAGGCTTTGAAGCCTTTAGAGCCAGGCCTAAAGTATGTCCCATGTTTTGTTTGCTTGTTTCTGAAAAGTCGTGGTGAGTTTTTTTTCAGAAATTCCACATTTGATCTTTGAGACAAGGATTCTGTGAGCATGAAATGAAGTAGTTTCAAAACTCTGACTGAGCATCACTGTCCTTGAGAGTCAGACTCCTAATCTCATAAGCCCCTTTTTTGAAATCCCACTTTTATGCTTTTCACACATCTGCTGCTCTTGTTCCCAGAGGGACCATTTTAGAAGGCAACAGGTGCAGATGTACAGCCCCTTTGGCACTCTGCTGGCCCTCGTAAGCAGAGTACCATGAAGAGGTAAGGCTGAGAAAATGCCACTTCAGCCTGCTTCAAATAGGACCATGAATGCTTTGAGTAATGTCAGGGAACATCAGGGAACAGGGATCAGGTGGTGGAACTCGGCTACTGGTGACATTATAAAGCACAGGCATTAAGAGTTGTGTCTAGACTGCAGGATTCCTCTCTTAATGTTGGTCAAATATTGTCAGCTGAAACTGTTTCCCAGCAGATTTTCAACGAAAAAAATATTTTCAACAAAACATATTTTTGAGAGGAGAGTCTACTTTCTCTGAATATTCTCTGTTTTGCACTGAAAAAGCATTCCCCTCAAAGCAATTTGCTTGTTTCAGTTGTGAATATTGTTTGGTATTGATAAATCCACCAAAAATACAAAAATAATAATTTTTGAAAGAAGAGGAAAGTGTTTAATTTGACTGAACACTTTGTAATATTTAGCACTATTTCAGTTTTGTGTATGTACCTGCTTCCCTCCCTCATTAAGGTCCACACATGCAGACAGTCTTCAGAGAACAACTAATCAGGCTATTTTTCTCTAAGATGCAAGGTCTAAAGAGATACGCTGGGCTGGGGATCTAGGTATTCTTGATCTCTCTTCCTATTCCATTAAAATCATTTGCTTTCTGAGCTGGCAGAAGCCAGCATCACAGTGCACAGCCAAATGGGAAGAACCCTTTGCTTTGTACAGGGCAAGTGTTTTTTCTTTGTGCAGTGTCCTTGCCAAAAGATATGTAGCCTTTTCTTGATATCCCTTGGGCAGGTATCGAACTGCATTTTATGAAGGAAATGAAGGTGGAAAATCCTTTTGTAAGGTCCCACGTTTTGTAATAGGATAATAATTGTATTTTCCCTTGCTAAATAATGTACATCTCTTTATCTATTTTAGGATTGTGCCTGCTAGTACAGGAAATAAATGGTAAACTGGTGTATAGACATAGCAGTTTTGTAAGTTCTTGAATGAATTGAGAAATGAATGGACAGAGACTTAACTAGGTTCCAGTTATCTTCCTTATTCAGTACCAATCATTACACAGTATGGTCAATCTGGAGTCTAGTACTGCCAGAGTTATTACAGCCAGCTGGAACAGATGTGCTTTAGAATGACACCGACATACAGTAAATTTTTGTAGCTACTTCTCATGGATGGCTTAGTTTAGATAATTTACAAAGCTAGAAATTTACTAAAAATAGAAATCTTTCCAGTGTTTATGATAACATGAAGCATGAATTTGTCTTCTGAAAGTGACTCTTGCAGAAACCACTTTGTATCTATCTAATGTGAGCAAAGGATTCTAAAACCAACTTTTAACTTGTTTTATAACCTGCTTCTCATTAAAACTGGTTTACCACAGAAACTAGCTCATAGACACTTAAACTTTTGGGTAGATGAAGCTGATTTCAATTTAACCCAGATTGAAAGGGTTTTTTTTGGGGGGAAATTTTTAAAGTACAAGTTTAACTTTTCATTACTTGACACGAGGGTGTTAGCGTGGTGTTTTTCTTGGTCAGTTTAAACTCGCACAAAGGTCACCACCTGGTCAGTGGATTAGGTATCCATTGTGCCTAGTGTTCTTGTCGTCCCTTCAGAGTCAACCTGGAGTAGTGTTTGGTTTCGTGTAGGCTGATATACCATTAGGGTGGTTGGCTCAGTAAATGTGCTGTCCTTCCCTCACGTCCTTTCTGGTCTTCACAGGTAGGTGCAGGCTCACCCTGCTCCTGCTTTCTGTTAGTTGCAAACTAACTGCCTTAGTGCCATTCTAAAAAAATATCTTGGGCCTTTCCTCAAAGCTTATTAAATTTGGTTCATTCATTACACTAACCACAGTCATGTGGGCTCTGCCTAGAAGCTGACTTATATCGAGCCAGCACAGGCAGATCTTGCAAGATGCTGTGCAGATATGTCTTCTCTGTTCTCTTCCTCTAGAGCGTGAACCGCTGTGCAGCCAAGATTGCTAGATCACGGGACCAGAGGGAGCAGTGGCAAGAAGAAGCCAGGCTCTTGACTGCTGTGTTGGCTCTAGACTAGTGGTGAGAGTGCTTAGTCAGGAGAAAACAGAAATGGAGTTCAGAGCAGACTGCTCCACAAGTTTGTGTTTGTTTTCCTGTTTGGGTGAACTAATACAAATGCACACATGTTTCAGGGAGTCGGGGGGGATTTTCAGAATCTGCAGAGCTAGACAGCAAGCAGGCTACATTGCTGGTCTGGGCAGGTTTTACATGGATGGGATTCAGCCTATCTTCTTGCAGCATAGGAGCACAAAACTCCTCCCTCAGCTGAAGACACATCTGTAGTTTAAGAAAAAAAGGATATTTTTTCTTTATTATTCCTTTAAAATTGAAGTTAAAACAGAAATGTAATTTTTAGCAAAGATTGAGGAAAGAATTAGGTCAAGTTCACATGTAGCCCTGAGCTCTGCTGCCACCCGTATGTTCCTCATTTTAGGACACATTTAATTATTGAAATGGGAGTGGTGGGGATAAGCGAATGAAATTGAACTTAAATATTTTATTGGAGTTAGTCATATGCTCTTATGTTTGTGGCTGTTAGTGAAACAAACAACATGTCCATTGTGCTACTTCCCAAGGCTTAAATGCTTCTTCTCTTGCAGCTGAGCTTTAAAAATAAATTACAGATTATAATAAATGGTTGAAATAATAGGGAATCTTTTCAACTAAAACCCACCAAAGTACCCATGTCAAAAAGTTTTGTAGAGGACAATTTCAGAACAGAGTATACCTATTCAAGAGTTTCTTCTGCCACTTCCCATGTGGACTGTGGCCTTGGTTAAGCAGGCCTGGGTAATGCTGCACAGCTGCTAACTGCTGGAGCCTGTTTTGATGAGCATCTGGGACTTCCATTCACCTCTTTTGGGAACCACACATGCTTGAGAGCTGAATTTGACCTTAGGAAAGGAAGTGGGAAGGAATATTGTATCCATTTGAAATAGTGAGGGGGATTTCTGTAGACAGAACTTCATACTCCAAATGGGAATTTGGCACAGATGCTGGGGCGAGCACACAGATGTAAGTGAGAAGTGCCAGAAATCCTTTAATAACCACCTGTGAACAAGATCCCAGTTTAAGTGTTGTTTAAATTCCAGAGTGGAGTCCTCTGCGCTGAGACATTAATTTCAGGCTAATGCAGAACAAAGAATTCCACCCACTGAAGAGGGAACATTGCTGTCTCCTCTGCTTGAACCTGGCTCTCCTTGAATGTTATTTGGGGGATGTATAAACACACTGGCAGCTTTAACTCTTCTGTTAAAAAAAAAAATTGTAGTTAAACTGATGCTCTACTACTTCTTTACAGCGAGGGTGACAGAGCACTGGAACAGGCTGCCCAGAGAGGTTGTGGAGTCTCCTTCTCTGGAGACATTCAAAGCCCGCCTGGATGCGTTCCTGTGTGATCTGATCTAGGTGTTCCTGCTCCGGCAGGGGAATTGGACTAGATGATCTTTCGAGGTCCCTTCCAATCCCTAGCATTCTGTGATTCTGTGATACTGAAGCATAGATGTAGGATAACAGTTGTTCCGTGTGCAGGAGGACATGTAATGTTTAGCTGTGCATTTCCAAATTTCCCCATTATTATAAAGTCAGGTTCCCTGCGTCTCTTCAGCACCCCTCTCCCTACTGTAGCACTTTCACTTCCTTTCGGTGTCATTCTTCCCCACAAAATCCAGAGATCCTCCTCATTTCACCAGCCTCCCACACAATCCTCTTGTTCCCCCCGATGTTCTTTAAACTTCCTCACAGTACTTCTAGTTTCGTGTTTCCCCGCAAGCCTTGTTCTGCTCTTTCTCCACAGTGCCCAGCTTGCTCCTGTGTTCCTTGGGCAAGCAGCGCCTTGTGTTGTGGCTGACATGTAACCATATGTGCATTGATTAGCCAGCTGCTATGTACATGCTGGCAGTTCAAGTAGAATAGATAACTTTTGAACATACACTGCAGCTTTTCCCTCAGTACATGTGCTGCTTTTTCTCTCCCTTTTCTTGCCATTCTTTTCCATTGAATCAGTAGGAGGGTGGTTATTTCTTACTCCTTTGCCCCTCTCTTAAATATGGTTGAAATTGGACAGCAGGTTCAAAAGTTATTTAACTAGCACTGCCAGATGGTATAATCACTTATGCTTGCTTGTGCCATAATAGCTAAAGATACCTCTACTGTGTCTGCATTAGGGTATTAACTTTACCAGTTAAAGCAGACACACCTCTGTTTGATTGGATTATTTGCTCATTTAGAACAGAAGTGTCTGACTGAGTCCTGCCTGATCGGTGAAACTGAAAAGATGGGAAATTGTTGTAAGACACTTCATTGTGACCTAGTGCACCTGACACGTGATGTTTTACCCACCAGATGAATATTCTGTATTAAAAAGGAATACTCCTGGAAAATGTATGTCCCCTTCAGCAGTGAGAGGGTTAACTCTTTATGCCTTGTGAATTGTCAAACACGTGTAGCTTTTCTTCTAATTATCCCCAAATGTTGATTCTCAGCTGTAAAACATGAAAGGAATTCCCTGACTCCTTCATGGGCAAGAGTTTAAATACTTCCTTCTTCAAGCCCACTTCCCATCAAAGACACAGCCCTTGAGCTGGTGCTGGTCTGGAGATGTGGTTGCTCGTTAGATATTCAATGGGGAACAGGGACAAGTACCCGTGGCTCGTGATCGTAGGTGGCTGCTGCTGCGTGGGCTTTGTTTTCAGTGTGCAGAATTCAGATCGCAGCAGGAAAGCCCCACTGGCTTTCTCTTACCTGACTTTCTGGTCGAGGGGGAGATTGCGTTGAATTTTGGAGGATTGTGGCCACTCCTTTACTGCTTTGAAGCTTAAAGATGCTAGGTAGGGTCAGAATGTTATCGCTGTTACTGATTTGTCAAGAGAAGACCACTGAAGCAGGATTGCTGAAATCGGGGCAAAGACTAACAAACTGCTTTATGCGAGTCACACCTACCCTTATTTATCAGCCTTCAGAGGCTCTTGAGAGTCTTGTCTTTATCATTAACCAAAAAAATACTTGTTGTTTTTTTTTGTAATCATGTAGCTGGTGTTGTACATGAACTGCCCTGAGGTAAAAATGTAGTTTTGACAAAGCGTATAGTATGACAAGGTTATCTACCAGTAACACGGATTATACACCAACTGCTTATAGTTTTGCCTTGCAGTAAGTTTCCACAGTGCTTTTTCCCTTTGGGTTCCTTGCACATGCTGGTTATCTGTTAGTAAAAATAGTCTCCTAAATAGTGAAGACAAGGCCTAGCTGATGATGCTGAGCAGTTTTATGCTGGATTTTCATGTTCAAACATCACAACCTACTGCTTAAACTAAGTGCCAAATACTGGTAGTTTCCACTAAAGTCAGTGCAGGAGTCAGCCTGCAGGTATGTTTTTCCTCCAGTACAAATTAATACAAATACAAATAAGATAATCAATATGTATTTGGTTTGTTACTTGTTTTCTTTTTTAATTCAGACTATGTTTTGGTTTTAAGATGTGAACCTCAAGAAGTAAGTGACACAGAATGGTCTCCAGTAAACCATTAACAAATAACAGAGAATATTCCCTCAGCAAATAACTCTTTAAATAAATATGTCCTTTTGCAGATGCAAGAAAAAGCTAAAGAAATTTACATGACTTTCCTGTCCAGTAAAGCTTCCTCCCAAGTCAATGTTGAAGGGCAGTCCCGTTTGAATGAGACCATTTTGGAGACACCTCACCCTCTCATGTTTCAGAAGCTCCAGGACCAGGTAAAGTTATTTTCTTCCAAAACCAGAGTGTCTTCAGATTTTGTCTGCTTTTAATAGGCTCTGCTTTCTAAGCACAAGCTAGCATAGGAGGTTGGGAATCTGCCTACTGCTATCTGTGGCACGGATTGAATTGTAGGCACGGAGCTGGGTTGCTTCCATGTTGGGGATATTAGTGCAGCTGCTCTGAGGGTGGATGCGCTGTACCCCAGGTTCTTGCCCCCATCTAACTGCGACAAATTGTTTAAGAGACTCAGCACAGCCATGCTAATTCCAGTTCAGGACTTCCCTGGAAAATTGGATGAAGTTTCCTCCTGGGTTCCTCTGCTGGTAGCTTGGAATTGCCCAGCTGACTAACTTTGTGCCTACGTTTTCCTGTGTATTCACTTGTGCTTAGTCATTGCTGGTGTTTATTTCCATAGTTGCCACTGGTTTCCTTGAGAGCTCAAGATTCTTCGCTTTGCTTTAGTCCTTAAATTGATAGGAATATAATGCAATTTCCTGAAAAGCCTTCTCTTCTGCAACGCTTAAAAGAGGAGTTGGTGTCTGCTTTGCCTTTCCTATAGATCTTGGGAGGTCTGGTAGAAATCAGGTAACATTTAGCGGGCCTGGCTTTTCGTGGTAAATTTTCTTGATATTTAGCTTATTTTAAAGCATAAGTTATGAAGTGGGTCATTCTTATCTGCATCTTTCCAGCACTTGCAGTCTGTACTATTTTTAATTTCTGTACCAGTCAGGACTACCTGTATTTTCCATTTGTCTCTTTTCTTTTGTGGACAAACAGCAGACTGATTTAAATAGTGTTTTCAACCTATTTCACATTGAGTACTGAATACATTAACTGGGTACTGGCTGGGTCAGTTGAAGTGGTCTGAGGAGCAAAGGCTCTGCTTTCTTTCAAGCAGGTTCAAGTCACTAGCAGTGGAAATATCTGAAACCAAATTTCCATGTGAAAAAGCAGATTTTTTCACAGAAGAACTTCTGACTTGAAGGAAGGGCATGAAAATGTTCTGGTAGATGTAAGTGCTGCAGTTCAGGGTGGGTGATTAGGAGAGTGAAGCTGGAGAGGCTACTGGAGTTAAAACATTTTGCAGTTTTACAAATGAACATGCATACAAACAGCCAGTGATTACTAACACCTGAACTGGAGACATGCTAGACCAGTGACAGAGGCATCCCACTAGTGCAGGAAGAAAGCCTGTGAACTTTTAAAACCAAATGCAGAGCGTTTATGGGTTGTTGCAGGTTTCCACTGCTTGAAGCTTCTGTTTATTGCTGTTAGATAATAGTTCAGGAAGAGTTATGATCTTCTCTAGTTTTCAATCCTTATAAAGTTATAAACAGTGGTATAATTTGTTCTCTAAAGAACAGCGTTAACTACTGCTGGCACTGTGTGTCTGAAGTAGAAAAAGGCAGAGCTTGAAAGCCACGGTCTGGTCTACAGCATTACTGGTAACTGGCACTTCAGTCCTCCAGAGACCTACGGATTTAAATAAGGCCAGTTGTGGGGTGTGGTTCTGTGCTCATGGGATGGCCTTAAACAAATAGCTCGGAGGCAGTTGCTCATGATGAATTAAGTAGAGTTAGAATACTTATAAGGTAAGTGTTCCTTCTCCATGGAGGTGATGAGAGGAGGTGAGGGAAAAGGAGAATTCTGCTTTTGCACGTGATTATAAAATCTGTCTGTTCTATGCATTTGGCTGACCAGACTTCAGATTTTGATCTTACAGTTCTCTTTCTCTCTGGGTGATGCTTTAAATGATACCAGGAACCAGAGGGGTCTAAATTCTTAACGCTGACTATGATGTTTTAGTAGGTGATGTCTTCCTTACAATTTTTTTCCCCTTAAGCTAGTTGGATAAATTTAATTATATTGTACTTAGCCGGCACCAGGAGGTGTAATTTCACTTTGCTTAATTGCATTGATTTGGGTCTATATTGAGAGGGTGTTTTGGAATTTAATATGTAGCTTATAAAGCAAGATTTCCACTGTTTTAACCATGAACTTAAATACTTAAATATGTAAACAAACATATTTAGTGGTTAGTAAAATGCTTAATGTAATTTATTTGCGAGGGGGATATTTCAGAAAACACACAGACAGCAACAGTCAAGTTTTGTGTGTTTGCCTTTGTGTGTCCAGGTTCCTTGAGGATGTGTAATGAAAAAGCAGTATTATTTTTATTCCCTTCTAACAAACAGTTGTATTATTATTCAGTTAGAAATGAGGCCTGTAAAGGTAGTGCTCTGGTTATCCACACATGGATTATCCACACATGCAGGTCAGAATCCAGAAATTCCTCTTGGAAATTTAGTTACTCTGAGTACCATAAAATGTAATCAGTCACGAAGCATGACTAAGAGAGGCTCTGCCAGAGAAATAAAAGGCAGAGGGTGATGTAGGCTTTGGTTTTGCCTCAATTATAGCTTTGAGGTTTATTTTTTTCCTTCCCCTCTGTTTCAAAACCAAGCAAAATATAGTCCTGACCTTGACACCTGAACAGATTCCAGGCTCCTCTCCTAAGCGCTTTTGTTTTCAGAAAATTCCAGATGAGTTCTAGCTTTTTTGGTCTGAAATAGGTGTAAATAAAAGAGCGGTTGTTTTGAGAGATGAGGCTAAACTCGAGCCCTGTGAGAGAAAAGCTATGCTCAGCCCTGACTTCATGCATCTATGTTGGCTGTATACTGGCCATGAGAAGAAGGGCAGGTCTTGGGCTAGTGGAAAGCCTAATGGAATGAATTTAATCCATCACCAATTTTAAACCACATTTTAACTGGTAAGTTACATCTGTACCAGATCAGCTCTTTGTGGCAGGTGCTGGCAACATTTCTGATCTCGCCTGAGACCAGTCTTGCATTTGGTTGTGTAGTAGTCTAAAATGAATGGGAAGATTGGCATAAGTTTGAGAAATTTTGGTTAAACAAGTTATTTCAATCTAGATTCAGTTTGTATTTTCAGTATTTGTGTAAATTATTTAGAGGCTTTTCTTAATTTTCCAGTGTTCTGAATGTATAATGAGCTATTCTATAATGATCAAGAGTAACTGCAGTCAGAAGGGTGCCTACAACGTGCCTCTTTTTTTTCAGCTCTGCTTTGTCCCTCTGAATATCTTCCTAGTATACTGCCAGAAGGACACCCTCGCCAGGTTTTGCTCCTGGTGGCTCTGCAAAGTTGGCTGTTGTGGAAACCATAATCTGATTCTTAAACTAATACAGATATTATTGTAAAACAGTGACTGTGGAACCTACAATATTGTTTGCTCTGTGCAGCCTCTTTTGAGAGTTTGAAGTGTATTTTAATGTCATGCTTTTTAGTAATGCTTTAGTACTAACAGAACAAAAATATGTTAGAATTCATATACTGTCCTCATTTAAAATCTAGTTTTACAGAAGTCATTGTTTTCGTGTTTTTTCCCTCCTACCAGATATTCAATCTCATGAAATATGACAGCTACAGCCGCTTCTTAAAGTCAGACATATTCCTAAATCATAAGAAGTCTGAAGAGCAAGAGGAGAATTCACCAGAGGCTCAGACTGCAGCTAAAAGAGCATCAAGAATTTACAACACATGATAAAATGAATCTCTTCATGACAGGCAATACAGTAACTAAATTACACTCAGGAACAGTCAAGGGTTATAGCAGTTGCATTTAGGGCTGGACAAGCTCAAAACCTTTTTAGGAGATACTTACCTTCTTAATTGCTTGAACGACTAATTGTTTTTGCATGATAGCTAATAACCAAGCAACCGTGGAAAGACTGTTTCCTAGCTAGAATGCTGAGGTAGTCCTCCATAGTGTGAGTTGCATTTCATATTTCACAAGTTAAAATGCTTTCAGTTTTTGTATTTTGTTTTGTGAGGCATCATGATTATGAGAAATTGGAGACAGGGTAGGTTGGTTGGTTTTTTTTTTGTTTTTTTTTTTGCCTTGTAATTTTTATTTCTGACCAGCTTTTACATCCTGAATTGCTGGGAGAAGCTATTGAGGAGTACATGTGGATGAGTCATTCATGGCAATGAAGGGACAGCATCTTTCAGGGTTAAGCTCAGTAGAAGCCAATCCCTTCCTATGTAACTTTCTTCTTTCAAGGTGATATCTGCTTTGCTTTGCCTTTATTGTTGAATCAAAACACCTCTCTAGTCATTATTTAATTTCTATAGTTCTTAAATTTTCCCCCCTTTTGTTTTTTTGCAGTAGACAATCACCTTCTTCACAGGATGGAATAAGCTGTGTTCCCTTGGGAACAAAAGCTCAAAGATAGAATTTCTGAAGAATTTCTAGCAGCCGTTAGGAAACCTGACAGCTAATATCCCAGTCTGGGCACACTGATTTCAGCAAAGCTTGATCTTGGCATGTCCTCCATGTCAGCGTAACATCAGTGTCAGATGCCAGTATTGTGAAGCGTCTGGTCTCTCTTAGGTCTCCTGAGCAATCCTGCTCTGTGAGACAAGAATACTTTGGCAAAGGACCAACCAAAAAAGTCTGGCTTTGTTTTACTAAAATTTTACTAAAATCTTTCTACAAAAATCATCCTGCCTAATTTTGCTTGCCCCAGAGAAATATTTAACGGTTTCCTAATTTTAACTTTCAATAGTTGCGGTGGAACAGAGACTTGACATTTTGTTTTAGCCATTCTCACATCAAGCTTGTGAGGAAGGGGTATTTATTTCTGCCCAGAGCAACCACAGATGAAATGTCAGGGTGATAAAGGAAGACTATGAGCTTTTCATATCATCCTGCTACTGTGTCGGAGCTGAAAAGCCCATTTTGGTATACAACTTTTCATGTGTTCATATCTTTTTGAAATAATTCTCTGCAACATTAGTAAATTGCAGTTAAAGTTGGGAAAGCATATTAGCTATGTGCTCTGTTTACAAGCTTCGCAGCTCCCACTGTTTCCATTCTCTCATTATTTACTCTTTAAATGTTTACACTGCTTTTCTTGAACTTTTGTTTATGTGCTGGCTAATCTAAATGCGCAGTTAGCTTTTGATTGTTTTATAGTTCTTTTTTGGCGGGGAGGACAGATATCTTTTATACCTTACTGTCACTATTATTTTTAAAATTCAGTCTAGGTTGTAATTTTTGAGGATGCAAGCTCACGTGGTAGACTTGATGATTTCTTTAACTCTGAGCCACTCTTGCAGGTGATGTGTAAAGAAAATTATTTCTGTGGGCTCTTCCCTAGTTAGATGTAAGAACAAGAATGGGAGTTCCGGTTCTTCCCCCAGAGCTAAGTGGCCTGTTCGTTTTTAGGAAGTCAAAGAAGAGGTCAGTGCCTCCATATGCATGTTTTAACATTTAATTCTTATGCACTGAGTTCATTTTTTTTTTTATGCTCTCAAAAGATTTAATGGTGAAGTCATAATCTTTCTTCAGGCATTTTCAGGGGTATTTGACCTCATGCTTAAGTTGTATTTTAGTGTTTTGCTGAACAGGAACGAAGTAAGCACATGCATGTATCCTTTTGTTGTGATGGGGCTTAGGAAATGGGACCATCTGGTTCTGGACTTGCCAACTATTTGCAGTCTCAGGATTACCTCTTCTGAAAATTCACTGTAATAACAACTCTTAATGCTTGCCACAGCAGAGGATGGAGCTTCCGATACCATTGAAGTCCTTGGGAGTGGGCAGCTTAAACACATTTAGGAGTTGGCATTTGTCTCTTTGCAGTAAATGCAGCAGAAGTCTCAGTGATATTGGAAAATGTAGGTTAGGGCCCTTCATGGGAAAAATGCAGAATGAGCTCTTACCACATTCATCACATAGATGCACAGTTGATTCAGTTTTAATCATATTGATTTTAAAAATGCATGAATAAGAGAGAAGAGTCTTTGATTACCAAGTTTTAAAATAATAGTAGTAAAAAATGAAACCAGAAACTATATGGGCAATGGTAGGGCATTAAGGAGAGAAAATACTTGTTTGTAGCTGTTGTAGAAAACAATATTTTCTTTGGCAATGTGCTACCTGTCAGGTACTGTACTGTATTATTTTCTTGTTAAGAGCAAATGCCCCACAGAAGTCGATGCAGAGGTGCTTTACACTACTACCAACCAAGTAGAAAAGTCATTGCTCCTTTGGCAGTTTTATTTGTGATGTTTGATTTTGGTTCGTTTTTTAGAAGAAAGCCAACAACTAGACTTGCAAGGTGCAGAAATAAGTTGGTTTTTTTTTCCTATCCATTAGATTACCTGCATTTTCCAGTAAAAGAGCAATCAAAGTAAAACCGTGCAAGCGGACGTCTGTAATTGCAGCATGTCTTTTTGTGGAGAAGGTTGTTTTGCTTCTGTTGATATAATCACTGATCTAACTTTGTGAAATACATGACATTTTCTCTGTGTGGCATAGAACAAATCACACAGAAGAACTGAGTTTCCCAGTAAGCAAATCCTGCATTCCAGCAACAACAGTAAACATTGCATCAAACCTCAGGCTCTAAGTCGGTACTCAGAGTTGCTTTATGTAGAGATTAAGGATAGGATGTACTCCTTTTCGTAGAATTTACACTGAAGGTATGAGCACAACAAGCAAGCAAGAGAAGTTTAATGCCTGATTGCATGCCTTAAACTCTACCATATTGTGTGTTTCTCAGCTAAAAATTAAAATATTCTACAAATACACCAAATCTTTGTGCTGACAGTTTTTATATTTTGAACACAGTTTGGGCCAAGATCACTTCATATCCCATAGTTACCTCATTTTCTGCTTTCAGTGGCTGGTAGCACAGTTGTTTACATTCTGTCATAGCGTGTTTTCTCTTGGAAGAGAGGAAGATGGGATGACATGGTGAGTTTTACTTCTGAGTGAGCTGTTGTCTGAACAAATTGCAGAAAGTCACTTGAGCGCCAGAAGATGCTTCTTGTCCCTTCTTTGCCTCCTCCCATTGCTTTGTTGCCGTTGCATTTCTTACATTGTGCTTGCTTCCACTTGCTAACCCACTGATGTGGAGGAAGGTTTGAAAAACCCTAGGGAAGGGAGAGAAAAAGGTTTGAATATTCCGGTTCAGATAACAGTTCAGAAAATACTGATATTTTTACTGATGGTTCAGATTGATTTTAAGTGGGTAGCATTTACATCTGGTTTAAAAACTAATTAGGTCTGTGATGCAGAGAGAGGTCCCAGATTGTTCTGTGATTCTATGACTGTGGTTCAAAGCTGTAAAGGGATATATTCCCCCTTTTATAAATTGTTTATAACTTTTTTTCATCCTAAAACAGAGCAGCAAGTCTTACTAAGTTAACTGGTTTTGCCAAATGCCTGCCCCCTGACACACCAGAACGATTGTTTACGTTCATCTCCCTGGCCCAGAGGCAGCCCCTCTTATTTTAAACCCCACACAGCTCATGTCCAGGGGCTTCAAGTGCCCTTTTGGCACAGACACAGTTAAAAGCAAGCTGCGGGGCATCCTTCATCCAAGGGATCTGTGTGACTTTATTGTTCTGCCATACCAGTGCTCAGCAGCTGCTGCATGGCTTCTCATCGCTCCAATTTGGCAGCTTTCTTATAATGACGTGCAAGATGCTTTTCATCAGCGCTACCACTCATATCTTGGCTGATGAGAGTGGCAAATCCATATCAGTCAGTTTAAAAGTGTCTGATACTCAAGGGCTTGGGATGGGGGAAGAAATAGGCAAAGGCTTGCTCTGGGGTTAAATGAAATAATAGCCAAATTTACCAGCACCCTCTCCTGGCTCTTGGCAGAATAACATGTAGGGGTATTGGTCTCAGAGGAAGGCTGCAGTTACAGGAAGGTCACAGCTGCTTTTTTCTCAAACTTGATGGATTTTGTGAATTTGCTGTAGCCAATAAATGCAGGTAAGTTAAAATACTGCACTGGAATACTAAACTGTCTCTGTGATTCGTTAAAGGCAGTTGGTGTGGCTTTGATCAAACTTGAGGGGATCTAAGAAAACGGATTAAAATTGCTTTGAAAGCTGACATTACAGATCAGATAACGTTCTCGACCTCCTGAGCATACCGTGCTGCAAAAACAACCTCAGAAAAGGGCCAGCAGCCGTCCCTTCCCCCAGAGCAGGTCCTGCCTGGGCTGTGTGCATTTGAATTGCTCAAAGACGGGACATTCCTAAAGGAAACGGGGACCAGCATGCTGAGTGTTGCAGCACAGGCAGGGCGGGGAAGGGGGAGCATCACCCACTGTTCCATGTTTCAGGCAAACACTAAAATTGCCATCAGTGAGATGTCATGATGCCACCTCAGAAAATACATGGGGGCTTTTCATTTTCTGTGCAATATACCTTTCCAGCAGCATCGGGCTGTTTGTTTCCTTACCGGAACGTGGCTGCAGCAACTCCTCGGTGGTGTGTGTTTTCCCAAAGGAATCCCAGGTTTGTCTGGGAGCTGTTCTGCCTGGCCAGACCCCTCAGCCCAGAGGGAATCGTGGCTGTCAGCAGGGTTTCAGCAGATGTGCCAGTGTGCCGCTCGGCTGGCAGGAGCAGGGCTGGAGTTGTATCAGCGTTAACAAATGTGGTTTCCGTTTTCATCTATCACAGCTGCCCGTGGGATGTGACTGCTTGTGAGCATTTGATTAGATAGATTTCAAGTGTTTCTCCATGTCATTAGTAAAAAGAGGTGGGAACTTGAAATATTTGAAGAAGTTGTGCCAACAGTTGCAGCTCTAAAGCTCTCCCAGTGTTACAAAAAAATGTATTTAGAGGTAAGATAAAACCTTCCATGTTCTTTTTCAAGCCACAGTCCAAAGGAAGAGCCTAAACATAAATTTTTCTCAGTTCCTGTTCTGTAATTACTGACTTCATAATTTTTCCATGGTTTGAATACTACGTTTAGACATTTTCACATCTGCACCACACACAACCTAAAAATGTCCTTTTTGCATACCTGAGATGCTACAGAGATTGACCAGGCAGCAAAGAGTTTAGAAGACAAGCCTGATGCCCCTCTTTTAGTCTGTAAGGAGATACTGAATGATGCGAAACTCCAGAAACCGAAGGACAAAACGCATCACTGCTGTGGATATCAGTGAGCCCAAGTAACATGACCAAGTCACGGGGAAAGAGTTTTGGTGTTTCCTGCAGGAGCAAGTAACTCCCAAAAACAAATGGGACATCCATCTCTGATGCTTTTCTTGTACTGTTCTGTTAGCCACTATTAAAAACTGCGATTCTCAACATCCTGACCAGGCTACTTGGCACATCCACAGGCTTAGAGAAGACCTCTTGGATTAAGATTCTGATCCACCATGTAATGAAGATAACCGTGCTCACAGAGCACCTCTTACGGCCACTAGTTCCACATCTCTGACACCACTTCTTGTTAAGGAAGTATGAAATTACCAGGTTGGTTTTTTCTTTAGAGCAAAGCTTTCATCCTGAAGCCAGAAGAGAGTACGAGCTGTGTGTTTCATCCTTTCATCCCTTTTTCCCTCCCACTTCCTTTTCTACTACAGAGAAATCAGTGAAGCCTTTGTGATCTCTGCTTTCGGAAGGTTTCATCTCCCAAGCCACTTAATAGATTATCAGCGGCGTCCCGGCTCACAGATGGCTGGAAGTGACAGCAGCGCTGCAAAGAATTAAGTAAATTATTTCCATCTTGGGATTGGTCTCACTCATGACGTTATGGAGCTTTTAAGCGTTTTCCATCCCCTCTGATGAATATTTGTGTATCATTTACGGAACATGAACAAAATATCTCTGATCCCAAATTTCCAACCTCAAGGCAACTTGTTGTTTTTGGAGTCAGCGTTGGGCCTTGGGCAAAGACTTAAGGGAAATCTTCTCCTCTGTAGTTGGGCCAATAACACTGTAAACTTAAAGAGGAACTGTCGTCGTCTGAGCTCAAGATTAGGCAATGAACTAACATCTCGCTCAGCCATGAGCAGCAGTCAGAAAAACTACTGAGTGTGGCAATTTTTTTTGGTAATTGTTTGTGTTTGTTATTTTGACTCTCTGCTTTGGTTTGCTAAAAAATCCCTTTCATGTGCGAGTGTGGAGTGTTCTTCTGTGAGAGCAGAGCTGCCAAAACCTGAATCCGTCTTTTTTTTTTTTTTTTCTCTTCTTTCATTTCCCCCCCCCACTTCACAAGAGAGGCTACAAACTAGAAAAGCACAACTTGGCAGTGACAAGTTTTTTCGGGGTTCAGCATTTCCAAAGAGGGGTGCCCAAGGATGCTGCTGACCCCCAGCCAGCCCCCCGGCAGCGGGGGGTGGGGGGGATGGAAAGGGAAAGCTGCACAGCTGAGTGCTGCCGAGAGCAGCTTGTGTTCAAGGTTGCGCTGGTAAGGTTCGGCTGTCCTTGTGTATGTAACTGGTGTCCCAGCAAAGCTCCCCAACTGGGTAGGAAACAAATGGGGACAAAGCAGTCTATATGCAAAAAAAGCGTTAATGATCTGCTAAAAAAAACTGAGCCAGTGCAATGACTAAAATTATGTAAATAAAGGAAAAGGGCATTATTAGTCTGCGTTCAGGCTAGTTTGGGGTTTGGTCCTGTGTGAAATGACCAAAGGGAGACCAGGGCTCTTGGAACGCGGGAGCTGTAGCTGTGCTGTGAAAACTGTTATCCACGTCACCATCGTTTGTTAGTTTGCCCATGGATGAGTTCAGCTGGGATCTAAGGTCTCCAAAAGCATGATGTGGGTATGTCCTGCCAGCTTTAATTTTTCTTCTGTGGCAGCAATCTCATGTTAAGCGGCATCTCGCTTCAAGCCACATCTCGTTTCACCGGCTTGGGTGATAATGTGAGTGGCTGGACTGCAGCAGAACGGAACACCCATCTCCAAGGATGTGCAGCCCTCACTCCCACCCTCTCCTCACTTGCTGTGGGCTTCATCATACTCCTTCTCCCCTCTGATTTTGCAAAGGCATAACTCGCATTGAGATTATTACTTTTTTTCCCCCTTCAAAGCCTATAAATACAGTGTGTAGTGGTGGTTGTCCCTCTGGAGGGCTGATGGATTACATACTTTCCTAGATACCCTCTAAAAATCACCGTTTTTCATCACAGGAAAAATGCAGTGATAGGAAAAGAGAAATAGTTGTTATTCAGCTTCTCAAAAAAAGGAAAATCATGGCTCACAGCAATGTGAGCATCACTGTTTCCATTGTCACAAGATGTAACCTGTTCCATAACACGTTCCATGATATTTTTTTCCCTGAAGATTTTTTTCATGTACCTCTGCAGTAGTCAGCAGTAGGGATCTTTTAGCCACCCCCAGGCTTGCAGAACAGGCAACGTGGATCATGAATGGGGCAGGTCCGAGAAAGCTACACTACCCTTTGCTGGGGTATGACCACTTTTTCTATTTGGTAACACACAGGACCTGTATATAAAACTCGCTTTTACAGAGGATGGATAAGAAGTTAAGTCCTTCAGGGATGGATAAGAAGTTAAGTTAAAACAGGTGGGTCATATCACACCCCCACATTTCAAAGGATGACCTTGCTTGTCTGTCTCCCTTGGCTCATCACATACATTTGGTTCAAACGGGGCAGCGCTGAACCTCAGTCATCCCTGAGCAAAATCCCTGTGAAGGAGGGGGGGTACCCAGCGGTGCTGCTGGCTGACCCCGCTCCTCTCAGACAGAGCACTGTTAAACTGGACTCTGCTTGACCCCCAGCTTCCCATCACAGCACAAGAGGAACAGTGTCTTATGGGGCAGAAGACACTGGTCAGAGCTTTGACAACACGGGAGGCTTCGCGGAAAGTGTGTGAATCATCGTGTGTGCTGGTGAGCTCCTCGGGAACTGCGGCAATGAGGATGGAGCAGGCACTTGGGGCTGGGAAAGGGACTGTTGCCTCGAGAAGAGAGCTGCTTTAAAAATAAAGAGAAGCTTTTGCTTGTGCGATTTTTTTTAAGGGGATTGTCTTATTTTTTTGCCCATGAAACTAGAAGATAAGGTTTTAGTCTTCCTGTTGTAGCTGTACTGATATGGATGGAGTGATGGCAAAACTACCTCTGGCTATACCTTGCAAGTGAATCGTTTACGGGAGGCTGGACACGTTGCGGGTTGACACTGTCATGGCTAAATGTGCTGAGTCTGCTTTCTAAATGCATGTTCCACGAAGGCTGCAATCCCATTCACTTCTGCAGATAACAACACTTATTTAAAAGTGATTTAATCAGGTGACAGCTTTTGCATCTGCTGCAGGTTTCGTTAAATTAGCACCATTAATAGATTTGCATTTTAGGGACCTTCAATGCCTCTTTGAATTGACAAAACCCAGAGATACAACCTCCGCCATGACATTAGTGCTGGGATGTTCAGAGGCTTAAGCGGCACCTAGTGCAGCAGCTGGAGCCAGGGAGGGATTTTGCTAAATGCCCTCCTTGCGCTGCTGCAGGATGGAAGGCTAGATGCCCCATCCCTGGAGGGGTTCAAGGCCAGGCTGGATGAGGCTTTGAGCAACCTGGGCTGGTGGGAGGTGTCCTTGCCCATGGCAGGGGGTGGGAACTCGATGGTCTTTAAGGTCCCTTCCAACCCAAACCAGTCTGTGATTAATGTGTCTTTTATATTTAACACTTTGGAAAACCCAGCCGTAAGAGAACAGTGAGGCGCCGGGCCCGGGGAGGGGTGCGCAGAGGACCCCCCCCACAAACCAGACACCCACCTACCCCCGCTGCCCCGGGACCCCCGCGCCCCCCGCCCTTCACCGCCACGGCGGGACCGGCAGGGGGCGCCATGGCGCCGTGTGCGGGCAGCGGTGGGTCGGGGCTCCGCCGGCTCCGGGCTGCGGCGGCGCTTGGCTTGGGAAGGGCGGGACGTGGAAGGGACCTTAACGCATCGGTGCCAGCGACAGGGCCACGGGAGCCCCTGTGTCCATGGTGCCAGCCACCGGAGCGAGTGTGAGCGGGTGCTAGTGCAGCTCCAGCTGGCAAGTGGGGGGAGTTGCCTTAGAGCCAGGGGCTGTGAGCGTGTCAGGGCGAGCCGGTGGGAGAAGCCGGCTGTCCGAGGGACCAGGGAGTCCCAGCTGCCAGAGAGATCCTGCTGATCCCACAGTGCCAGCTGAGGGTGCGAGAGACAAGGCGAGGTGAGTTAGCAGCGCAGGGGACAGATGGAAGGAGAACAGTACGGCAGGACAGGATGTTTCTGGAGGGTTTTGCTTGTGTTCAGATATTATCTGTAGTGTCTCACAGGCCTCAAACAGCACAGAATCCACACAGGTTTGAGGAGCTGCCTTGTTTTTAACACTCCTTTGCTAGCTTCTGACTGCCCTTTTATCCTTCTTTCCCAGGTGGTTTAGCACAGGGATCTTTCACTTTCCGTTGCAAGTTATCTGAAAGGCTTAAGGTCTTCTGGGAAATGAAGAGAGATAACAGTCCTGAGGGTCTTCTCTGAAACACCTCTCCACACCGACAGAGCAAGCAGACAGAACCCACACCTGCCTTCTCCAGCAGGAAGCATGTGCAGCAACGTTGTCCCAGCAATTGCATCTTTCCTAGCCAACAAAGGAGCAGTCCTCAGGAAAGCAACCTGGGCTTTCTAGCCTTGCTTTTGGCTCATTCTCTGCCTGTGATGTTTCTGGTAGCACTGATAAAACTTGACATCATGGATGGGCTTTTCACTGCCTTGCAAACACTGCCCTGATACTGAAAACTTCCCTGTCTTAGCTTCTATCTGAAAAGAGATAGAGTTGCGAATAGAGCTGTTTCCAGAAAGTGCAGATGGTCGGAACACCAGGCACTCACTGCGTGGGGCAAAGGGCATCACTTGTTAGGATATCGACCTGTTGTCACTGATGCAACTTCTGCGTCAATACTCATCTGCCTTTGCTTTTCTCTTCGTGCAAGCAATTTCTGCAGACAGCTACGGGGAGTCAAAGCTGGTCTCGTTAACTTCTTTGTTTGCCACCATTTCTACAGGTGTCTTGGCCAACTGTGGAAAAGATGTGCTAGATGGAGAGGTTGTGAGAACAGCTGAAACCAAGGTGGGCAGGCCAGTTTGTTTGTCTCTGTGTGAGGAGAGAGGAAATAGAGAGAAGGGTGCGAACGGAAGATGGAGAAGTCAGTGGGAACAGAGCTGATGGGAGGAAGGAAGGTAATGTGTTCATATCTAGCCCTGTTACCAAGCACAGCATGCAAGCATCAGGAAAAATCAATACCACTGAGTGAAAAAGCAGGCAGGGAATCAGGCCATCTGTAAGCAGGTGAGAGAAGAAATCACCTGTGCTTTGGGGGTCGTTATGTACTTTCCAAAAAAGAGGACAGATTGCCCCAGCAGAAGGTGCAAAGACTCCAAGAGGTGTGTGTACTGTCCCCTCTCCTGTGGCTCAGTATCACCGACACCCCTTGGTACAGCCGATAAACCTACCAACTCTTCACTGCTCTCGTGCTTTTGCAACTTGATTTGCCCCCAAGAAGCAACGCCGGGAGAGGCCAGAAAGATAGAAAAACATCAGTCTGGAGCCTGTCGAGGTGCCCAAACGAGTGTGGGAAGGTCCCTTCCTGACGCTGTGTTCTGCAGCGTTCATCTGTGCAGGGCTTGTAGCTCGACACAGCTCAAGTACTGAACACAGACAGAATGAACGTTTCTGGTGAGCAGATCTGACCAGATCTGTGACAAGCAGTCACCGTATTTATGGCTTTTAATAAGACTTTTGCTCTATTTTCCCTCTACCTTGGATTTGACTCCTCTGTGGATTTGCTAATGCCTCCTTGTGCGTTAGAAGCTGCCGTGGGATGGAGGTGGGTCGATGAGGCACTTTGGGCGTGTGGAATAAGCCCATTAGCTTAATGCGTCTGAACCACCTGGCAGTGTCGGCGCTGTCAGCGAGTGGCCACCTTTAGTTTCCAGAATTAATTCCCCGTAGAAGGAGGAGGCTGCTTTTATACCTCCCAGAGTACTTTCCTTGAAGATGCGCAATGCTGTAAATGTGCTACAAAACTGCCACCAGCATCGTTGTGAATTAATTCTCAACACAGCCCAGCTGCAAGCAGAGACAAGGACATCCCATGGCGAACGCTGCTGGCCCAGAGGGACCAGTGCCGTCCTTGTGCTTTTGGTCACCCAGCCAGGAAGCTCAGGAACCTGTATTCAAAAACAGGAAAAGAAACAAAGAAAGAAAAGCCCCAAGAGCCTTGTTCTGGGGAATGCAGTGGCAAAGCTCAGAGCTTCACAGCTACTTTGTTCCGTGACACAAAGGGTCACACCTGAGACGCTCATGTGGGAAAGTTTGTGCTGAAGGAGAGCATGGTATAAATCAGAGTTTTCATCACAGACACCCATAGCCCTGCTCCCAAGTTAACTTCACACGTACTGAGAAACATAGGACTTCTCTCGCAGCTCGACTCTTAGATTGCACTTCAGGAGCCACATTTTTTATTCTTTTTCCCTCTCTTATTTAACATCCACTTCTAATACTCTGCTTCCTGACCTCTGAGCATCCCTAATCCCTTTCCTGTACTCTGATCTACAGTCAATTTGAAAAAGAATCAGAAACATTGAGAGATATAAATGTAATTGCAGCTCGACCCAGTCAGTGAATGTTTGCTGTGGGTTTAAAGCTGGTGATTATGACAGAAATCTCGCTATCTGGGCCAGAGCCCCTGGTGAAAATCCAATAGTAAACACGCCACGTGAGGCTAGCGTTTGACATCTGCAAACGGGTGCCATCTGTTTCTTCTTTTAAGAGTATTAGTCATCTAAGAAAGGAAAAGAGATGCATGGACCGTGGTCTGAGGTCAGAAGAGTGCGAGTGAGATCAGGCATTCGATTGCCGAGTATGGTGGTGGATAGACTCACACACTCCACACCCACTCTGAAGTTTTTTTTCCAGGTGGCAGGGAGATACTTGCAATAGACACAAAGTCGTAGCACCCAGACATGGGGGAAGCCTGGATGCAGAGGCAGTGATACAGCCCAGGCGTCTTTTTACAGCTTGACCAAAGCCTTTTCTAAATGAGGAACTGAGTCACCTCAGAAGCCAAAAATTTTGACTCAACCTTTAGCAATTCTACTTCTGCTCCCACCCCCAGCCACTCATCTCTGGACAAGGAGCAGCTTGTTTCTTCATTTCATAGAATCAATCACAGAATGGTTTGGGTTGGAAAGGACCTTAAAGATCATCGAGTTTCAACCCCCATGCTGCAGGCAGGGTCACCTCCCACCAGCCCAGGTTGCTCAAAGCCTCATCCAGCCATACGTAATCCTGTTCATCTCCTTGGGCAGTAGGTGATGGAGTGGGTGTGCTCACCTCTCCTCTTTTCCGCCTCTGGGCATTGCTCCAGCCCCCACAGGAGCTCCAGTGCTGCCTGGCTCCCTTGTGATCCCATCTGGGCTTGTCAAGGTTTTGGGGCTCCTTCCCCACCTCTGTTCCCAAGTGCCACAAACCAGCACCTTTCACAAATTAACAAAAACTATTTGTAATTTAAAAGCTTTGCATCACCTAATACTGGAGTGTTCTTGGTGGAAGACTGATGGCTGTAAGGAAGCACCAGCCTGTTCTGTAGGCAGTAACGACTGACTTTGGCGCAGCTGAGAGCAGTTTTGCTGAGCTGGGGGCTGCTGCAGCAGGACTGTGGCTGGTCCTCGTGCAGACTTGGCATGTTTAGAATACAGGACAATGTGCTGCAGTGGTGACATCCCTTTAACAGCAAGGAAGAAGGGGTTTGCTGTGCCATTCACTTTGCTCTCCTTGTGACTTTGCTCATGCTCACCGTCTTACACAAGAGCATCTTTCTGGATTTTGATGCAGGCTGTGGCAGCTTTTAAGGCTGCAGCTCCTGGAATGAAGGAGTTAGGTGGAGACCTCCCATTTCATTTAAAAATAAACAGCAGCAAAAGCCCCTTGATTGTGTTTTAACACTAAAAAATGAATGAAACCGTCACAAAATGTGATGCAGCAGATTTAGGACTCTGACCATTAGGAGAAGACAAAGTACATCTGACCAACCCGAGCACCTTCTCTGACAAAATGACGGGTTACTTGGACGAAGGGATGTAGCAGACCTCGGCTTCAGTAGGAGGTCAGCAGATCACAGTCATAGAAGTTACCCCAGGGCAGATGGTAGGGAAGGATGTTCTGCTTGTTTGTTGCATAAAGCTATGTAGCCTGCAAAGTGTTACAGCTTCTTGAAGCTGATAGTATGGGAAAGCATCTATACTTTCATAACACAGGTTAGATAAATTCAATTAGGAAATATTATTGCATTATACATGTAACATAAATTATCATTAAGTGAGTGTAGCTTTTCTTTTTGCTGCAAGGAATTTAATAGTTTACATAAAGAGTGTGACACCATGTGTTTTACTCGGGTTTGGATCTGGTTTTGGACCCACATGCAGTTTTGGATTTGGACTTTCATTAGCGTCTATGTCATTCAGTGATACTTTCAAAAAGAAAACATTTCTGTTTTGCAGTTTATAATTAATTGGGAATGTCACTGGTCACTCACCTTACTTATGATACTTGAAGGTTAGATGTAAAAATAGACCAGTTCTGATTTGTTGAAGGGATAGCAGGGCATGTTTAGCAATAGCAGGGCTTGTAGAAATTTAAGTAGTCCCCTGTAAGATTTTTATTTTGAGTGATTTCCTAAGGCAGAACTGAGATTCGTGGCCACAACCTGTTCATGCACACTGCCATAAACAATGCCGGCTTCTCTGACCTGAGCAGCAGTGTAATAAGGTGACTCTCCGTTTTTTTATTTTTTAAAAAACCTTTTTAAAAGGTGTAAAGGTTAGGCTACAAGGTGGGTAAGTAACGCAGCCTACACACTGCTGAAAGTCATGTTTCTTTTCACTGGAGGATCTAAGCATAATGTAAAGTTTCATGTTAAACAGGACAGAGAGCTTTGCCGAGGAGAGAATTACCTTGGCCCCGCTGCATGCACTAATGACACGGTACAAGAAGGAACACGGGATTATAAAAGAACAGACTCGGTGAGCTCTGATTTTAGACTGCGGGAGTAGAATCAGAACCTCCCATTAACACAGGAACGTGGGATTTTTTTTTAAAGCCCCATGCAGGTCACACATGGCATGTAGCACTGCCATATTCATTAAGCACAATAAGCAATTACCGATTGAAAGCTGCTGGTGTCTCACTTCAACCAGGCAAATGCTTGCAGGGGAGAAGAGGGAAAGAATGTTGATAATGAGAGGTTTTCAGGCTGCAAGTTTAAATGGAAAGAGGGAACTCTTTCACTCTTTTTTCTGTCGACAATAAGGGTACATTTGCAGGTCCCCTGCAAAGCCTCTCTGCTTACAATAGATCCCTCTCCTGCAGCAGCCCTGTCAATGGCACCTATTTTGCGCAGCTCTTATTTCTCTGAATCAGATGACAACTGTGGGCAGCACCATGAATACCTTGAGCTGGGAAATAACAAAGCTCTCTCTCGCCAGCGAAATTAGCTTGACTCCTGCTGCTGTTTTTCTCTCCCTCCTCTCTTTCCAAGGCCAGGCACGTTCTGCCAGCAGTTGGGCTGCCTGCCGCTTGTCTCTGCGTGGCTGAAGCCAGTCAGACCTGGGGGTAGGGACTGGGCCTGGAGACTTACCTGGAGACAAGACCCACCTCCTGCCTGTCCACAGTGACTTGCTGGTCCAGGTTTGCCTGGAACAGATCCCAAACACAACTTCAGGCCAGAGAGTATCTGAAAGATCTGGAAAGGAGGAGTAGAGAACAAACAAATATTTTTTTTTCCTGCTAAGTTGGACCAGGAAAGTCTTTTAGAACGAAATTTGGTGCCAAGAGGCCTTGTTAATGCTTTGTTAGTTTTTCTGAGGTACTACTAGCAAGGCCAGATTGTTCTTATGTATTAGGGTACCATTATGTATAGAGCAACAATGCAAATAATGAGTGCTGCAGCAGGGATGACTCATAGTTCTGTTACTTTGTAAGCATCGTGACATCTCTGCATGCAAATTGTTACCATCAGCCTCGTATCTGAATGTGTGTGTGGCTCACACGGAGCTATGGCCACAGACCCCAACCCGTGCTGCACTGTTGTGGGCGTAGCTGGAACGGTCACTCATGCTGAGAGCTTTGCTATCTGCCTGAGAGTCGGTTTACCCTCAGATAAAAAATGCCAGAGCCACAACTGCTAAAAGTGGTGTGCATCTTTGCGTTCGGATAGTGAAGGGCTGGATGTAACTGTTTGCATGGGTCCTTTGGGTATGCCTGACCTGCTTTTGTCCGACAGCGAGGTAGGTGTTTGCTACTGAGGGTTCTGCCCCGCGCCCGCCAAGCTGCCATCTGCCAGAGTCTAAAGCACTAACCTGAATCCAGCTGATGGGATCAGCGATGAGATCCAAAGCTCTTTACAGCTTACAGGCAGTGCTCTGAGTATGTGCGTGCAAATATTTATGGATGTCCTGGATGGATGTGGATTTCCAGCTCATCCAGGACATCGACAAATATTAGCATGCATGTATTCAGAGCGTGGAAATATTTATGGATACCTGGAATAAGATAGGAGCCCTGGAAGTTGAGGGGATTGTAAACCCCCTCTGTCTAGCTTCCACAAGCACGGTAGTTATTCCATGGCATGTGATGGAGAGGAGGCAGCTCCCCCTCACTCCCAATGCTCTGCATGCAGATGGGCCCGGTGGGGGCAGCGGATGGTGGTACTGCCCTCCAAATGCAGGAGACGTCCCCTGGTGCTGTGGGCAGTAAGGAGCCACATGCTGCCAAAGTTCATGGCTTATCAAGTATTGCAACTACATACATTTTATCTGTTTCTAGAAGACGATTCTACTAATGTAACTTTAAATCAAAACCGTGGGGCTGTTTCCCTGCCTGCCCGCCATCTATGATATTTAGGTTGTAAGCTGCACAAGGCAGCTGTTGATTATTACTCTGAATATTGTCACAGCTCTGGGTGAAAGGAGGGCTGCTCTTACCACGGCCACTTGCCAATTTCACACTTGTGGCAAGGGCTGATGGAGATGCCGGCTTGGTGGAGCAGATGGAAAATTTCCAGAAGATTTTTCCCTGTAGTTTAGAGTTGATCTATTGTTTAGTGTTGTAGTGGTTTAGAGTTGGTTTAGTGTTAAGGTTGTAGGTTAGGGTTGTTTGGCTGTTTAGTGTTGTAGTTTAGAGGTGTTTTTTCTGTTTAGTGTTGTAGAGTTCTTCTACTGTAAATAAAGTTGATTCTTGCTGTTTGTTCAGACCCATGGTCTCTGTCTCCCAGTTGCATTTGCTGACAGCAGCACATCTTGTCCTTGCCTCCTCAGCCTTTGGTGCCCGTTGGACACAGGTCCTCGCATGGACTCTCTCCATACCGTGCCCAGCAGGAGCCCAAGGCAGCACAGCCATGACCAACTGCCAGCTGCACCCAGAGACCAGACAGGGATGAAGTTCTCCCCTGCGGCCGTATCTGTGCTGGGGGACATGACAGTGCTCGGGCGGGTTCGCTGGCTGCGTGTGGGACAGCAAAAGAGTGAAGAGGATGGTCCTGGACCCGCGGAGCTGGCCCTACGCCCTGGCCCTTCTGCATCTTGGTTCTGCTGGGTGCATCTGTGCTGTGGTGCAGAGGAGGTGGTGGGGAGTGGATGGTGGGCTGGCAGGTCCCCTCTGCCCACCCCGGTGTCCTGGGCTGCCCCTCTTGCATTGGCCGGGCCGCAGGGCTGGGTGCTGGGCTCCCAGCTGAGCCTGGAGCTGTGCCACCCTCCCAGGATGATTCCCTGAAGGGGAAATTCAGGCTGTAACTGTGAAGCAGTGGGAAGTTGTGCCCGAGGAATGCCTTGGCATGGAGGGCAAGGCAGCCCAGCTGCAGCAGGAGTGGAGCTGGCTGGCAGCAGGGCTGGCAGAGCCAGCAGGACTGCCTGCGAGGGAGCGCAGCTTCCCTTGGGGCCGAGAGCAGGACCAGCCCCAGCACTGTCCTGTGGCTGTCCTGGGCCGGGAGCGCTCAGGGGCTGCCCTTTGGCAGCAGAGCTGGGCTGGGGGATGGACCCGCAGCCTGGCCGAGGCACCCATCCGGACACCCAGGGTGGGTGCTGGGGCAAGTGGACGGAAGGGATCTGCTCGTGACGCATCTCTGAAGATTCCCTGAACAAGCCCCGATGGAGGCAGCACTCTGCCCAACACGGTGTTCATTCACTTGATGTTATGCTTAACCAAAAAAGTGTGTTTCATTTGTCTTGAGGGGTGACATCAACATTCCCCAACGTTCCCCGTGAAGCTGCAACATCTTGGGGAGTTGTCCCTATCCCCTGCTGCTGTGTTGCAGATGTGCGTTGTCACGGCGCAAGTTCCAGCTGCATTGTTGCTGCCCGGTGAGAAACACAACACAGACCCTTGGCCCCTGCTCCCAACGCATCCCTTCTCATCTGCTCCTGACCAGCCCTTCGCACCTGCTCCGGACACCAGCCCTTCTTCATTTCTCCCAACCATCCCTTCACCCCAGATCCCAACCAGCCCTTCTCCCCTGTGCCCAGGACCCACGCCCCAGCCCTTCTTGCCCTCTCCCCGCGCCTCCTTCCTCGCCTCTGTGCTGCCTCGGGGTTGCAGCATGGACACCCCGAGGAAGAGGAACATTGCTCTGCCAAAGGTACAGCCCTGCTCCATGGATTGGGGCACCCCCCACTGCCCGGGCAGGCTGGAGCAGGCAGCACGGGGATGGTGCGGGATGGGGACCCTGCTGTGGGGAGCTTGGGGTGCTGGGAGCTTGGCTCGCCCTCTCCAGCCACCCAGCCACCCACCCAGCCACAGACCCACCCCTGCAAGGCCAGGGGCTGCTTGAAGCCTTTCTGGGCTGCTCCTCCCCTGCTGAAATGGAGCATCCCTGCCTGGGGGGACATCCCTGGAGAGTCCCGGGAGCCCCAGGCTGGTGCTGGAGGGATGCTCGCTGGGAGCGAGCAGCTGGGTCCTGCCCGGCACCTGAGCCGGTGCCTCTTCTGCCCCTTTCCAGGCAGGAGCCAGGGGAGCTCAGCCCTGCCAGCAGAGCAGCGCGGAGCTCAAAAGCCGCCTGCGCAGGGTAAGGAGCTTCTGGGCACCCAGGCAGGCGCAGGGACAGAGTCTGTGCCGGGGCCCCATGGGGCAGGGGGCAGGGCCGCTCACCCCTGCCCTCTCTGCTCCACCAGACCCAGAAGACCTTGCCGCTCCCCAAGCTTTTGAAGGAGAGGACACGCAGGATCGGCCGGCTGCAGGCATGGGCGCGACAGGGCTGGTGGGTGCTGGTGGCCAAGGAGCCGCCCAGGCTCCAGCCAGCTGCTGCTGGGGATGTGCCCAGGGGCCCCATTGCCCCACGGCTCTCCCCGGGCGGCAATAGGGGGCAGGGGTGCCGGGACCCCCGTCCCACTGCTCCGCTCGGCTGGCCAGGGCAGGACCCACACACTTCTCTGCTTGGCTTTTGGCTCAGGATTTTGTGCGTCATGCGGGAAGCCAAGACGAAGGAGGAGATGGAGGTGGACACGCAGTTGGAGGAGGAGATGCAGGTAGATGTAGACCAGGAGGAGGAGATGGAGGTGGACGTGGAGGAGGAGGCAATGGAGGTGGACCCACCAGCAGCAGGAAAGGCACGTGTACCCCATCCACTGCCCGCCCATCATGACCAACCCCGGCTCGAATCAGGAACCTCCAGCTCTGCTGGGGGAGGCGCTGCCCTGGAGCTAAACGGCCGTGCCGCTTGCTTTTTTCCAGGGCTGATGGAGGTGCGGGCTTGCTGGAGTGGACGGAAAATTTCCAGAAGATTTTTCCCTGTAGTTTAGAGTTGTTCTATTGTTTAGTGTTGTAGTGGTTTAGAGTTGGTTTAGTGTTAAGGTTGTAGGTTAGGGTTGTTTGGCTGTTTAGTGTTGTAGTTTAGAGATGTTTTTTCTGTTTAATGTTGTAGAGTTCTTCTACTGTAAATAAAGTTGATTCTTGCTGTTTGTTCAGACCCATGGTCTCTGTCTCTCAGTTGCATTTGCGTTGGGTTCAGGCAGCACTTGCAGAGTTGTGGTTTCCAGGTGCTCTGTGTTCCCGGGCCCAGATGCAGGTGGGGGTGCTGACACATGCGCCCTGGGGCCAGCAGGTCCCTCTTCAGAGGGGCTCCCAATTCTGGCTGTGGCAACAGCTGGCACGTTCCCAGCCCCACAGCTCCACAGGCTTCTAGGAGCAAAGGCGGGACTGGGGAAGATCCCCAAGAGCCAGAAGGGCAGAGTGAGGATGCCCGGAGAGAGCTGGAACCCGCAGCCAAGCCATCGTCGCCCTGCGTGGAGTCCTGTTGCTGGCAGAAGCCCTGGCCGCTGTTCCCCATACAGGGGGGATCCGCTGAGAGGGCAGCGTAGGCTGCGGCGGGGACAGTGCAGTGGGCTCTGGGGAGAGGGGAGTCCCGTGTGGCCCTGGCTGTGGGGTGTAGGGTCTGGGAAGCTGTGGGTGCCGGCAGAGAGTCCCGAGGGGATGCGATGCCAAAAGGTGCCAAGGAGCAGGACCCAGGGAGCTGGGGGTGGCAATGGGGACAGGGGGCAGGTACAGGTCTGCCCCTGGGCACTCCTTAGCCGTGGTCCCACCCCCTTGGTAATTAGCCGCAGCTGAAGCCGCTCATTAGTGGCAGCCAGGGCAGGGCGCTGGTTGCCCTCAGAGGTGGCAGGAGCAGGATGGCTGTTCTCACCTGCTAGCCCCACAATTTGGGCAGACTGGCTCCTTCCCAGCCGTGCTGGCAGCTGGTGCTTTTGCCCCTGGTAAAACCCCCAGATCCCTGGGCCCTGCAGCGCCTTTTTTTCCTCCCGCATCAAGAGAGGTGACTGAGGCCGTGCAGCATGTCAGTGGCAGAGCTGGGGTTAGGCTGTCCCAGCCCTCCCCAGCAACTGACCCTCTGCTGAAGGGCCTGGGCCAGCCTGGCCTTGAGAAATGGCAGCGATCCAGCCATCAGGAGCCCGGGTGCTGCTCAGGGCTGGTCAGTCCTGCTCCGCAATAACATTTGCAGAGCCCGTGGAGTTGATTCGGGTAACAAGAAGTACGAGAATTGTGTTGGGCACTGCCACATGCCCTGCATGTTAGGGCAAGGTGGGCAGGGGGTCCGCAGGCTCTCTGGTGTTCCCTTGAAAGCAGCGCATCCCTCTGCAGGCGCGGCTACACCACCTGCATGGTGGTTTGTATCTCCTGGGGTCTCCAGGGCTGTAGCCCATAGAATCCTGGAATCATAGAGCCATCACCATATCCAACCACACTGAGGAATACTAGTCGTGGCACAAGATTTCTTGGATGGAAGTTTTTATTACAGCTGTCTACAGTTTTCCTTGACCTGTTGGTTCATTTGTGTCGACATACCCACCTCGCACGTTTTCTCAGCCCTTCGTGTATTGCCGTCAGGGATCCCTGGTCAGAAGGGCAGCCATACGCTGCTCCCGTGTCAGCTGAATGCCAGCTCCCGTGTGTGGGCTGTTGATCTTCTCTAACTGATGCTGCGTCAGCAGTCACGTTAGGCTGGCTGAGATGATGGGATGAGACTCTCTAATCCCTGTAAATTCCCCCCCTCACCTGAACCGTTTGCGTTCATGGTTCGGATTTACTGACCTTCTGTGAAGAGCTTTCAGAGGATATAAGCAGCATTAATGGTTGAGGGTTCCAGCCTCAGGGAAGGCATCACCTGCCCATGATCTCAAAGAATCCAGTTTATCAAGAGCCATCCTGATCAGAGCTGTGGACTCTGCCGGCACTCAGCATTACAGATTGTCGAGGGGCTGAATAGTACGAGATTACCCATTAGAGGAAAACTTCTAGAAGAGAGAATTATTCTGGAATACACCAAACTCTTCTCAATCGTGCTGCAATGGAGGGACCTGCCTCAGTGACATGCCTGAGAACTTGCTATATAAAGGACTGTAGAACACCCCATTTCACTGAAAATCCACCTGAGCTGGGGCAATCCCATCTGCCCAGGAACTGCAGTTGTTCTCGTAGGACGGTGAAACAAAGGCGCTCAAACAGTATTAGTGTGTGCACCTTGCCCATCATCCCAGAATATCCAGGCTTCCAGGACATTAAGGTTTGTATGCAAAATCTCTCTTTGCCATATATGAGAACTACTCCCTGTTCTTCTGTTAAAGAAATTCCCCTGCTTCTTGATAAGTTGATATTTGATGTGATTATAAGTTTTGGGCTGTGTTTTGGTACAGAAAAGCTTAACTTGAAAGTCTTTTATTCTACTACATTATTAGGTTAATTATTATATTTTCAGTTGATTATTAATTTTTAAACAATTTTTAAAATTTTGAGGTGGTTAGGAGAGACTACTTAGTCAAGTTTTAGTGTTCTTCTGTTCCCTAACTTATTCCAAAAGTACAAACCCTCCAGGCAGGGCCATTAGCTTTGCTGTGTCCCTTCCAGAATGCCATGTGATGGAATAGTGAGAGATCAAAAACTTGATTACTTTTCAGTTTACATGGCGTGTCCAACCCGCTATTTCTCGTTTGCGCTCAATGTTTTTTGTTCATTACCAGTAGGCAACATGCCAAATACTGGTGATTGAGTGCCCTACTGAGGCATTGCTGGGCTCTGAAACCAGATTTGCTGCTGGACCCTTAGCAAGTATCTAAACTTAATTAGCAATTGTCAAAAACTCCATGAATGATGGTGTTTTTTTTTTTTTTTAATATATACCAAAGGCATTGTCAAGTATAATAAATAGTTGCAAATTGTTCCATGATCCCGCTGTGGCTGTCATCTACACACAGTATAGTCTTTCTTTTTATTGATTGGAAACACTAGTATAATATAAACCAGTTCTTCCTTCAAGCTGAACAGCTAAGGTTTTTCAGAGAAAAAGTCATGGTCTGGACTAACTTGGTTGTACAGGAACCAGCTGTTGCTCCTGGTAGTTTGAGGCAAGCTGAAGTGTCTTGGAAGAGCTGTGAGAAAGGGGGAAATGGCAGATTTCTAGCAAGACACTCTTGCGGTCAATAAAAGGACTCATGGCATGGGTGTTCCCCTGAAACCAACCTAAAGACACCCCCTGATGTCAACAGGCGCTGGATCAGGCCTTTCTCTGTTCCAGTAACTCAGGTATTAAAGTGGTTCGTTATCACGGAGATAGGCATCCTGTGATGGAAAGGATGAGAAAACTCCATGCACAGCTCTGATATGCTGTGGGCTAATAATAGTAACTTCATAGTTTTACAATGTAGAAATGTATCATACATGGAAACCACAATTCTTGTAATAACACGCTGCAATTCAGAGCAGAGTTACCTGGGAGTAAAGAAAGGGAAAAAAAACATTTAAAAATCTCTTCCAAGTGGGATCTGTCTTTTTATCATGGGAAAAAGCAGCTACAGGCTGATGAGATTTAGAAAAGGATAAACCTGGAATTCTGTTAATATGGACAGGTGAGAGGTTCTTTCAAAAAATTAGATTTTTCAGAGAGGCTACAGGGAGTTGTGGCAGTATATCAGGGTCAGTGGGAAGGACAAACCCTCAGCATTGTTCAACCTCAGCCCAACAGACTTCTCTTCCAGAGAGGGATTGGTACCAAACTGCTAGATCTTCAGGGAACTTGGGCTAAGAACATAAAAAACCTTCCCTAACAGATGTTTACTGTATGAAAGCATATACTTAAAATCCTTTTGCTACTTGAGCCAGAATATTTTAATTCAGATTTCCTTCTCCCTTCTGCCCCCAATCCTGCCTCTCCCTCCTCCCCTATTTTAAATAGTTATCAAGAAATTATTTGGAAAGTCCAGCCCTCAACCGACTCTTCCAGGATTTGGAAAGAGGAAAGAGCTCCTCATCACAACTGAATAGTTCTCCAAACAGAGCTTCATTAGTCCGTCACTTGGGGAATTCTTCAAGAGGCTACTTGACCAGCCACCCGACACCCAGCAGCGGCTTTCATGACAAGCCCTTGCAGGAGTATTTCAACGAGAGGCTAATGGAGCTCAGGAACTATGAAAGCAAGAGGTCTAATAGGAAGACAAAAGTGTTTGCAGATAAGAACCAGAACCCCTTCCTCACCCACAGAGGCTCTCGGCGCAGGAGCAGTTGCAGCGCTGTGGTCACGCTTGGCCATGGGAAGGAGAGCGAGGAGTCCTGCAGCTCAGCACATCAGGATGACAAAGAGGTGATGGAATGTAACGACCAAGAGGAAACCCTGAGTGTCTTGGACTTCTACAAGGGTGACTTCTTGGGCATTTTGACAATGCACATCACAGCTCCCCTTGAAGCATTTGTGCAAAAAAAATGAGACTGGAGCTGGTTGCAGCTTCTTATGCAGTCCTGAAAACCAGGAGGAATTGGTCCTGCTCAGCACCATTCTGGCTTAAGTAGTTCATGTGTGTTAGTCTGCTCTGACACAGAAAGGTGCTGCTTTGTGGGAGAAAATATCCTCTCATTTTGTGCGCTTGATCGGCGTTGTGTATATTTGTTTTTAATTATTTTCCGCAAAGGGCCAGTATAATTGAGTCATAGCTGTGACATTGTATACAGAGAACAGTGTTCTAAATACATGCACATATTACTTTAATTCTTAAGTTGCCTTAAAAAACAAGGTGATTAGTGTCAGAGGAGCAGCTTGGTTTCCTGTGGTGTGGTTTGCATTAGCTAATCTGAAGAAAGACTGTTGTGTTCTGCCTAGTTACTTTGTTTGTGTCGAGCCTCTCGGTTTTTATCATGTCACTTTGTCCCGACTCATTTATGGTGATGTTTTGCACAGGTGCAGATAGCTGATGAGAAGTGATTGATTGTCACTCGTTGCCAGATGCAATCACCAGGTGGTTCACTGTAAGTGTTTGATGCATGAAGAAGTAAACATAGACATAAGATTTACTTTTAAACATTATCAGCCATTATGGTTTCATTTGCAGACTCAAAAATCTTTGATTTAAAAAGCATTACAAGGGCCAAGAGGAAAAAATGCTACGTTTAGGTGAGAATGATGAAATTAAGTGTGAAAGAAGGCTCCTTCCCTCTTTCCTACTCTAAATATGAGAACCACATAGCAAATTCCTAATGTAATCTGAGCTTCAAACTGTTTATTGTATTTTAGTATTTATCGTGGCCATCTGAGTATACAATGTCAGCTGCAGCTGAATCTTTTTATTATGTGAAATGTCAATGTTCCGTTCCACAGCACACTGACTGAATATCAGACCCAAAGCAAGCCAACTATTTCAAGCTTCCAGAAAGAACTACTGCTGCCTGTGGTGTCATCAGCAATAAATTCTTCATCATGCTGTTGGTTTGAGTCGATGTTTCTCTCTTTGCTTTCAGACTTGTTTCAATGTGAGTTACCAAGTAAGCCATGCCCCTGGCTGGACCCCATCCCTTCCGGAGCTGGCTTCTCTCCATCACTTTCACCTCCTGGTTCCTCCTATTCCTTCAACCCTGGCAAAACTTGCCCAAAGGTGTGCTTTGTCCCTTCTGTAGTTCATGCTTGCCCTCATCCCAATACAGACTTATTTGCAGAAATATTTCTTCTGCTGCGCTGCCTCCTCAGATCTTGGGACTCAGATTTCTGTCTTTCAGAGTATATGTGGAGAGGGCAGACTAAGGAATCTCCCACATCCCTTCTGCCAGTCCCCTCGGGAAACAACCAAGAGTTTACCCCCCAAAAATGGAAGGGAAACAGATATGACCCATTCCACATCCTTTCCCCAATCCTGGGATCAATAAGATCCGAGGGAATCGCAATAGGATATGAGCGCTCTCAGCCCTTTGTGTGTGGGAGAAAGCGTTATATATTTACGTGAAATGCATTTTTTAGAGTTCACAACTACTTTACTGCTGTAAATGGAGGGGAGCAGCCAATTAGGTGAGATTTCCCCTGAAGGGAAATATTTTTTTTTAGATTTAAATGAAAATCTGAAACACACAATGTATTAGCAGGTGCCATAGAGAGGATGCATCTGGTTTTCATTGTAAATCTGCCAGAGGTTAGTTTCTCCTCTAGGAGTGAACGCACAATAATAACACGGTATGATGTGAGGGCATGACAATAACAGTGTGTAAGGACAAGGGGACAATACTAATGCAACATAGGCAACCTTAATTCTTTATTTTCTTGAGCATGTGGCTTTGCACCCTTGAATGTATGCTTTTGAACTTTAGTTTTGCAAGTCACTTCCTACCTAAAAGCTTTATCAAAAAGGCAAACTGCCTGCCTTCCTGCTCCAGATATTTTAATCATTATCACACTGCAACAACCCCAGATCAGCAGGTCTGGAGCATCCTGAGCCTCTCTGCAGACTTCTGCCATATATAAGGTACATGGAGCCTTACACTGTCAGGGTGCTGCTGAATTTTGCTGACAGCATAGGAACAAACTTTCCTTCAATTAAGAAAAAAATTAGCTGTGATAAACTGTAATTAAAAAAAATAGAAAGTCAGGTAAAATTTACACAAGTATCTGTAAATGGGCTATTCCAGGTACTCAGCCTCTGTGGCAGAGTTACTTTTCTCCACTCAGGACAGGTCAGAGCACCCATTTTCAATAAGCCTTATTTTCATTATATTTTTTACTGTATACCAAATATGAAATAGAGTTACAAAATCCAACACATTAGACTCTGACTTGGCAGAAGCTTGTATTGTCTCCTCCCCAAGAAGCACCCCGAAGACCTGAAATTGCACAGTCAGGCCCATTTATGGTATTTTTCATCTGTAAAGCACCCTAAGGGATTAAAAAAGTTGACATGTTTTTTTAATTGGATTTCCTTTAAAATAGTGTAATGACTTTCATCTGAGAAGCTGCACATCCCATGCCAGAGATAGTGGAAAAGTCTAAGGAAGATAATTTCTCCCAAGGGAGAACATATCTAGATGTTGCTGTACGGAAAGGACATCGAGTTACGGAGAGAACAAAACCACCAAGAGCTGTTAGAAAAGGAATAAAATTTCATCTCACATCCTCTCAGGTTGTTAAAATCTTGTGAAAAATGGCTTGGGTTTGTTTGGGAAGTGATAATATGCATGACCTGAATTTATGTAGTCTATTACCTTAGGTTTTACTCAGTTTAGCTATTGGATGTAGCTGCTGCTGTCGTGCAAATAATCTGTTTTCACAACGTTCTTTCATGAAACTTGATGCAAACACTGTTTGCCATTAGCAGTCTCATAAAAATACCCTTTAAGCCTCTTTGCAAAATTCGTCTTTCTCCTCTTAAAGAAAAAGCTCTGCACCACTTTACCCCTGGTGATTTTGCAGCTACTCTTTTATCTTTGTTGTAGATCTTTTTGTACGGAATATTGAGAGCACACTTGCTTGTTGTTGTTGTTTTCCTTCTCTGAACACTTTCTCTCTGATTAACTGGAGTTTAGGCAAAGTCCTCTCTAGGGCCTCATAAATCAGACAGTGCTCAACTTAAAAAAAAAAAAAAAAGAAGGTCATGTCTTCTGAAGCCTGCATCCCTACCAGTGATTTTGTCATCCTTTCCTTGAACTTTATTTTTAAGGTCGTGAAGAGCTGGCTGACAGTTTGCAGTGCAGAGTGAGGATGGAAGGCAGAGAAAGGACATCTCAGGGGAAACACAGCCTGCTTCCAGGTGAGAATCTGAACCTCCAGAAAGTGAGATACAACCTCAGTTTGGTTTTTGGTTCCCTCAGTCTCTGTGAAGACGTGATGGGCCAGAAACTACAAAAGACAGTAATCTTAAAATGTACGAAGTCACTAAGGTATCTAGGAAGATATGAGCCACACCTCACTCTCACGGTAATCTCCTTCAAGATCCCAAGGACTTCAGGAAGCTCTGGTTGATTACACGCCTCATTAAAGCAAAGCGTATCGTTTTCATGTATTTAAATTAAGGAATTTATTAAAAAAAAACAAAGCCAAAAAAACAATTGAAACAGTGGTTTGATCTAGATACAGCAGCACTGTGACATTACTAGGACATTATGTACGAAGAATCCAAGCAGCCATAGAACACAGAAGCCTTTATCTTCAGTAACAATCTCAAAATGAAACTAGCTTCATCAAACAATGTTAAAGATCTCCCTGGAAAGAGAAACAAAACCAAACAGACCCTCCCCACCCTAACCCCTTGGATACTAGAATGATTTTTTTTGTACAATACCAACAGCCACTAGCTCTTCTAATAGAGAACACTTGCTTTAATTTATTACAAAAATGATCTGTTGACTCAGTTATGAAAGACAACTTGTAACATAGCTTTAGAAGTGTCTGCTCCTCGTATAGACTATAGTATTAGAAGTGCTTAAAAACATTTAATCCTGGATATGCTCTTGAAATTCAGTCAGAAGGATATTCCATGTGTGTTTATATACCAAATACGATTTTCAATTTTTAAAGCAGGTGAAAAGACTAACCCTAATATGAAACTGCAAGTTTACAATTTAATTGTCAGTCAGATATGGGCAACCACATGATAGTTCATGAAATCTTTAGGTCTATCTACATTGCTCAGAAACACAAAATAAAGTTTTTACAACTTCCACCTTCAAAAGGCTAAAATGTTAAGTCTTTTAGAAGAGTGTCCAGTGTTTAGAAGAAATGCAATTAAGGGAGACCGCATTCAATACACATGAAACGTGTAACTCGTTTGAGCTCGCTGATAAACACATCTAACAGCTGTGTGGGGGGTGATGAGAAAGGAAAACACATTTGTCATCCAGCCACTGCCTGAAATGTTCCTTCTCCAGGAGTGAATCTTCTCTACAGGACCCCTGACTCTCCAGAAAACCTGGAGTTCTCCTCTGGAGCCCATTGATCCCAGGCATGCTGTTGCCTCTTTTGTTTCCACAGCTGGGCAGTGACCCCATGTTTCCCACACTTGCACCTTTGTGATTTCACACAGCATCTCACTGAACAGGTACCTAGGGACTGGTTCACAGGCTTGGCCAAAAAATTTGAACCAATGAATATTATTTTGTTCCCCTCCTCATAACTATTTCTTTCCAATAAGAAAAAAGAGCAAGGGTCTGTGTGAATGCTGCAATTACTAGTTAGCTCTTAAATGAGAAAAAATACTTTAACATTTGCACTGTCAACTTCTCTTCTGTTGGAGACACCTTCACAGAAGCAGTGCCTCCTGCTTCAATACCTTCTAGGAACTAAGACAAACTATTAACACCACAGAGCCCTAATTTACAAGAATCATCTCCCTAGTCATGTAAATAAGAGCAGCTATGTTAAGCCCATTTCACTTAAATAATAATATCAAGAGCTGATATTGATCAGTCTTATGCACAGACTCCAAAGTGCTTCCTGCTGAACAACAAAGAGCATCCCTCCATGTTTAGGAATGGGAAAACAAAACTGCACAGAGGTTTGCCCAGGGCAGCGAAGAAAGACATGGGCAGAATAAGGATACAAACCACCACTTGTGGCTACAATAGACAAACCAAGGAGAATACAATTGCGTCAGCAGTAATATTCATTTTAGTGAATAGGCAGCAATCTGTTTAAAATTGTTTCTTTCATAAAGCTATTTGTCAGTATACTAGCTGAGCTGATCCAGCTGCAGCAGTTTGTATTTGTATTACCACAAAGACATTTGGGTGAGGTGAGCACAGAATACTGTAGCGTACTGTTGGCTTTCACCTTCTCTGGTGGGTTCCCTAGAGGAAATAATTTGCAAAATTCTCGGAACCAATTTCTTTCTCCTTTATTTCTGCAGTAGAGGATAGAAAGTCACCACCAGCCACCACTGCATAAAAAATATTATTTAGTATAAAAAGAGACTGTGTCCTGCCCAGCACACAAAAGTGAAGAATTGTTTTAAACTTATGCAGTCTTTGTCTCAGCTTCAGCAGGAGGGTGTTAGTCATTATCATTCTTGCTATAAATAATTAGTAATATTGAAATTGCTGGTCATATTTGTGAAAGGCTTGCCATAGACAACTCTGGAACCTTCTGTCTTCCTTGGAGCCACTGAACAGACTCATTCTCCCAAACTTCTCTGCCAAATGTACCTTCCCGCAGGCTGGGACAGGCTGGGACCATCCTGGGGTAGGAGAGCCTTTAAGTCTCCTGGTCCCATGCTGTTCATCACTGGACTTCTTTGCTGCAGGGCCAGACAAGAAGCAGTGCTTTTATGAAGTTGGTACCTGTTACCTAAGTATTTTTAATTTTAGTCTGGAGTTCTAGAGCTCCTGCGGGCTACTTTGTGCTTCATGCTACACACATGAAGGAAGACGGTCTACATCCAGACAGACCCAAGGAATCACAGAATCACAGAATGTTAGGGATTGGAAGGGACCTCGAAAGATCATCTAGTCCAATCCCCCTGCCGGAGCAGGAACACCTAGATCAGATCACACAGGAACGCATCCAGGCGGGCTTTGAATGTCTCCAGAGAAGGAGACTCCACAACCTCTCTGGGCAGCCTGTTCCAGTGCTCTCTCACCCTCACTGTGAAGAAGTTTTTTCTCATATTCAAGTGGAACCTCCTATGTTCCAGCTTGAAACCATTGCCCCTTGTCCTATAACTAGATGTCACAGAGAAGAGCCTGGCTCCATCCTCCTGACACTCACCCTTCACATATTTATAAATATTGATTAGGTCACCCCTCAGTCTCCTCTTTTCCAGACTAAAGAGACCCAGCTCCCTCAGCCTTTCCTCATAAGGGAGATGCTCCATTCCCTTAATCAAGGAAGGATATGCTTCCAAAGCAACCTCCAGCCTTTTCAAAGATTTTATGGGAAATGCCTAGAAATGTCTGATGGATGATGTCATCTGCACTGAGATATTAAACAAATGAGTAGTACAAATGTCAACTGAAAAAAAAAATAACCCCACAACTGTGGAGCAGATGTTAAAACGCTCATATGTTGTCCACAGTGAAGTCAGGTCCTGCAGCCACCCATGGATGTCTCTAAAAAGAAGCAGCTGTACTATAAGGGTGTGCATTTATTGCTGTTCCGGAAAAGTCAACACAGGGAGCTCCTGACTGAGGCTCAGATAGAGACACGTGTGACGGCTGTTCAACCAGGCTGAGTAGATCCCTACTTACCCCTCACCCTCATAGAGATGTCATCTTTGAGCCATGGGCCCTATGCTTGATATGACCTCGTGAGTGCAATTTCAAGGTTAGTTGAAAAACTGTGGGCAACATGTGATGAACCAAGGAAGACTGCAGCAGTGTGTGATAATGATGGCTGCCATTTGACACCTGCTGATGATGTTACGGTAGTTTCGCACTGTCCTCCAGAGTCCAGAGCTTGTCTGTCTTCCTTGTCCTGCCCATGGCTGTATCAGTATTTCAGATGGGTTTGCTGGGTTTCTTTTTGGCTGAGGCATCTCTAAAAGATCAACAGCAACTGGTGTGAGGCTTTGACAGAGGAAACAAACCTTTCAAGCTGGATCCTCAGGTCATGGAATCACAGGATGGTTTGGGTAAGAAGGGACCCCCCCTGCCATGGGCAGGGACACCTCCCACTAGCCCAGGTTGCTCAAAGCCTCATCCAGCCTGGCCTTGAACCCCTCCAGGGATGGGGCATCCACAGCTTCCCTGGGCAACCTGGGCCAGTGTCTTACCACCCTCACAGTAAAAAATTTCTTCCTAATATCTAATCTAAATCTGCTCTCTGTTTGAACAATATTAAGAATCAGTGTCTTTGAATCAGTCACTTTACTGGGTCAGGCAAGTTTAATTCCCTACTGCTGATGGCACTCTTAGCCACATTTTCTCAGGGAGGGGATGACTGTGAATTGAGTTGGTATCAAACTGTTCTTGTGGACAGCTGGTATTGTCTCCAAATTGCCAGTTACCAGGCATCCCTAATCAGCGGGGCCAGAACACTGCAGTATTGAATTCTGCAGCTCCCTAACACTCAGTTTGATCTCCAGTACCTGTATGGTTTGATTATCTTCACACCTTTCTGAGCGTCACAAGCAGGTTTTTGTTCAGAAACAACATCTGAGTCATGGCCATTCTTGTAAAAAATCTCTTTTTAGATAATCCAGGTCAAGAGTGTACATGTAAAAGTTTATTATTTGTTTTTCTTCCTTCATTGTGCCTTTGTTTTAAAAAGCCTCTCATCCAACCAGAGAGCAGAAAAAAATGCTGCAAGACTTAAGTGAACCTTGAGACAGTGTAGAAAACGAATATCAAAGATCTGAATCATAAAAGCCTGTAAAGTAGTTCATGCTCATCAGACTAATCAGTAAAGATTTAAAAATAAGAAAATTGCTTGCATAATTCAGGATCAGTTTGCAAAAGGTTTCCGATTCTTAAAAAGAGCTAAGTTTGCTCATCTGTCTAATTAAAACAAGCAATCAGATCTGAATGCAGGCATTTTTTCTAAAGAATTTGTATTGTAATTGGAAAGGAGATATAGAAAATTAATCCGTCTGGAAAGCTATTAAATAATCACTCCTTTCTGCTCCTTTGTTATGTGCAAACCCACCTCAGAAACTATCCACTTCAAACCAAAATACTAAAAATCCCATTGCAAATGCTCTCCAAGGTTGTATGATGAAACTACAAGTATTGTTTGTTTTTTTCAGAGTTCCTGAAAAACTACAGCACCCAGTCTTTCTTGCGTTTGTCTCCATGGAACCAGATGCCAGGTGTCTGTGGGAGTGTGGCTGTGCAGGGGACTGCCTCGGCAGGGCTTCAGCCCTGAGCTCTGGGCTCAGATTGCACCTGGTCACACAGTGGCAGTGAGAGGACAGTGGTCCTGCTCCTGTCTTGAGTGTGAGGTGAGCTGAACAACCAAAAAAAAAAAAAAAAAAAAAAAAAAAAAAAAAAAAAAAGAGAAAAAAAAGAAAAAAAAGAAGTAATAAGGAAGAAGATCCTGGAGGTTTTGTTGTTGTAGGCAAACCTTGACTAGAAGCTGGTCATTATCACTAGTGATGTATGATACCGATTGAGTCTTTCAGGGCTTGGATACTGAAAGAGTACAACAATTCTGCTGCCCCAGCATCGTAACACTGTTTAAAGTTTGTCAGACAGGATAGCAACACTGGAGGGATGTGGCACAAAATCTTCCCTTGACTGTTTTTTTGGGGTTGTTTGGGTTTTTTTCGGGTTTTTGTTTTTTTTTTTCTTCTGTCTCTCCCCTTACTCACTCACAGCTCCCAAGGGGCTGGGATCCAGAGGAACTTCCTTCCAGGCATTTCAGCATCCTTCTTCCATGCCACTTTGTGAATCCAGGATATCTAACCCTAGCATCATGTCCTCCAAGTATCAGGACTCACTGAATGCAGCTCTTGTTATACAAGGACTTTACACTGTCCCTGTGTCTCCACTGCAAGAGCCCAAGGGGTGCTGAGTAAAGACCTGTCCCAACTGAAAGGAGAGCAGGAGAAGGCACGTTTGCTGTCATTCACTGTTGTCATATAAAAAACTCATCCACCACTAGTTAAGACTGATAGCATCTAAGAGGTATAAGGCCATCTACAATCTATCTGGAATTTGGTCACCAGGTTTCAGGAAGGGGTCTTCTATTATTAGGATTTTGTTTCCCAAGTGTGAGATGTTAAAGAAAGAAGATATAGTCTTTGTGTGCCAAATTGATAACACGAAGGAGATGAAGCCCTTGGGCCAAGACCTGCAGTTTTATCAGATTTATCCAACTAAATATTAACGGGCTAAGCCTTCCCCCAACCATCTCTTTTCCTTCCTTATGGTGCTAGGCAGATATTATCAGCCAGGTTCTTCTGATAGGAGAGTATTGTTTGTTGGTATAAAGGCAGTAGTGGGAAAAAAGAGCTTAGTCCTTCACTGTAGCCCCCATCCAGCACCACTTTCCCCTAGCATCAGTGCACGGGATGGAATCAGCTCAGTGCACAAGCACATTATATACCATACTGTTAGAAGGTGATGCCTTAGAGTGACAGAAACAGATCAGAGTTGTACAACTGCAGCTCTCCAAGAAGAACTAAGATCTCAGGTACACCAACATACATCAGTTGTCTGGCTAAGATCTGTTCCTTTATTTCTCACTTGCATTTCTTGAAATCTTTAAATTCTTGAATTTTCCCACATGTGAAAATCTCCTAGAACAAGTATGTCTTCATCCAGAGCATGCTCAAGTGACTGATCAGATTCCTGTTGCCATAGGTAGCTTTATGTCAGGCTACGAGAACAGAATTACAGAATCATGGAATGGTTTGGGTTGGAAAGGACCTTAAAGATCATCAAGTTCCAACCCCCCTGCCATGGGCAGGGACACCCTCCACTAGACCAGGTTGCTCAAAGCCTCATCCAGCCTGGCCTTGAACCCCTCCAGGGATGGGGCATCCACAACTTCTTGAAGTGATAGACCTGTCTGTCCACAATGGCTTTCACCTCTACAATATTTCATTCCCCTCCTGTCAGGAAGCTGAAATCATTATAGATTTAGTTTATAGCTGATACATAGAGAGAAAATTACTCAAAACTCCCATGTATTACTGTCTCTATGAAATCTTGCATCTTGCACAAGATCTGCTGAAGCTCTCCCTGAGCACCACCAATACAGGGAAAAGGAATTTCTGGGCCACACTGATGTAAAGGAAAAAGAGGGACAACTTCTCGGTGATATTATGGCACACTCACACAGCTTCGCTGCATGTCTACTAGTGTTCAGGAAAACTGGAGGCTTTTGAAATTATGTGGACTTGTATCTTAACACACTTTACTCTTGCTAAAGGTGCCAAAGCCCCATGTCCCTTTCTTGACTTTCCTCTGACAGCTGCTTTATGCAAATTATGGCCCTGTTCCATCTCTCTCCCTCATGACCTCAAGCTGGTTTAGTGTGTAATTCCTGCGACTTTCACTCAGAGCTTTGTCACTACTGCATCTTTTTTCCCTTCTGCATTGGCCAGACAGAACATATACATGGTAGTGTGACAAATTTCGGCTCTGAAGACTTCCACGGGAACGGTGCTTCCTTGTACCCTGGGATAACTGCACTGCTAGCTAACAGGGTTTTAGGCACACCAGGCTGAGCTTTAGATGTTCCTAATGACCCAAAGGTACAGAATCATCAGTCTACTCTAGCCAACATTGCAAAGACTGTGGTGAACCAACCTGTTTGACAGAAGACATTGGGCTATGGAGATCCTGTCTGCACCTGGTGTGACAAAGGTTTTCCAACTCCTGTTGAAGCGAAGTAGCCATATTTTTGATCTGGTGTTTTTAAAAATAATAGATAGCAGCGTACTTGAGAAGAGCGTGATTCCAACGCCTTAGATACTGCAATTTATCCTGACTGATCCTGTTTATACTAGTTGGAACAATGTTTTCATCAATGGTTAAAAGATCCTAGACAAAGAATGATGGAATCAAAAAGTGGGCGTATTATTTCATAACTGAGATTTTGTCCAATTAAGTCGAAGACCTAATTGAAGACATGAGTCATGGTGCATTTGACATGACACATGGAGGGACTCTCAGTGCAGACACGACCTACAGGTTCCACTATTCCTCAAAAGCAGCTCCAATCCCACTCTGAACCCCCACAGCTTGGCTCTAGAAAGCTGTCATGAATCTCATGGTCAGCGTAAACCAGAGTGTTGAATTTCTTACTTGCTACCTGTTTGATATGAGCAACTGTGGAAAGGCTTTTGACTACAGCATGGAGAACACTTAGAGTTTTGCTCTCATTTCACAGGTGCAGGTTTCAAGTCCTTGAAAAACAAATGGTCATTTGCTCTCCTGGTCACCTCTCACTCAGGTTTGTTCTTGCTGTCATTAGAAATGGCACAAAAACTAGGAAGGGCTTGAAATAGAGTTCCCTTTCTAAGCAAAAAGTTTTTGATGAGATAACAATGTAAATAAGTGCAAATCTCAGCTGTGCTGGTCCCACGACACCACAAACCTTAGGCATAGCAAGTAGCATTCTTGAATGCATCAAAATCTTGTCTTTTAGCATTTAATGCGAGACATTACAAACTAATGAAGAGGAGAAATGTATGCAGTGTTGCTGTAAACCAAATATACAGATGTAAAATAACTAAGAATAGACTGTTCCATAAAAATGCATGTCAATAAAACCCAGTCTGATAAAGTGATTTATGAATAATTTTCTAGAATTACTAAAAAGAATGATTTATCATTTGAGGCTCTGGAAGTCTTGAGTCACATTTTTTTTGTTTGCTTTAAAAAAATGTCTTAAAACACATGGCTTTACAGCTGCTGCTTGGAAAATATACACCTCCAAAGTCTGACTTTCATTTAAATACAAATGTACAAAATGTAAACTGAGACAATAGAGAAATTTACAAAACTTTTCTTTAAAAATAATAAAGACAAAATTCAGTTCTAGTATGACGCTATTTAAATACGTGCAAGTAGTCATGTTCATTGAATTTCTATTGCAATGTTCTAAATAGACAAATTTGATTCACACAGTCTTGAGTGCCACCTCCAAAAACAGACCTGAGTGGAAAATTCTTCTTAAAATGCGAGGCTCCACTGGAAGGAATGGATAGAAAATCTCCATTTCTGGGAGATCCTTTGTTTTTTTCACTCAACGGTGGAGGCTCTCTCATCCATAGAAGCTCCATAGATTATAGTGGAAGGATGCAACATGTTGTTTCATAAAACTGAGTTGGAACTAGCTGCTTCCAGTGGAGTTTGAACTTACATGATTTGAATTTATGTGGTGATTTAAACTGGCCTTTGAATTTGGAGAACTCTTTGAATTGTTCTGATGCTGTAGAAAGAGGAAAACAACGACAATTAGATTCCCCAAATATGCCATGCTTTCTTTTAGGCCAACATTTTTCATTTTATGGTGATAATATACTAACTGGACTGCAAGATTTCTTTTTTAAGATCTTTGGGTGTAAAATATTCTTCACTTTCTTACCTGCATTCTCTCTAGGTCAGCAGGACCATGGCAGTTCTTGAGGAATGCAGCAAAGAAGTCTCACTCAAGCTCCAGGAGTCAAATCAATTCACTGCAAAATGTCAATATCTGCTAAATCTGACTAACACAGAGGATACCTGCTAATGCTCAGGCATGGTTTAACCCTACAGAAATAGACTGGTCTAAGAATGTTATTTATATTTGGAAGTGGTGCCATGGTACCTCATGAAATCTGTATATCATTTATTCTCTGGTCTGCTATCTTCTCTAGGGTCTTGGTTTCCTGTCATGACTACCTCACTCAATATTTTTTTCTTAACACATAAATCAAATATTTCTACAAGGACCTTATCAAAACCATATAATCATTGAAAAAGGCATTTCAGCATTTCACTGAAAAATAGTTTGGGTAAGCCCTCTCTAAGACATACTGTCTTTGTTCTACAAAAATATCACTGGAACATGGCTGTGACACCGGGCATCTATGGGAGGTTGCTTGTCTTAGTCATAAAAGACCTCACCTGTCGTTTAAATATTCTCTGTAGCAATCCTTTCTTGGGTGGCTCTGGAGGGTAACTTTTGTTTAGGTCTGGTGAAATAGTACCATTTGGTCCAAATACATTCAGTTCTTTGAAACATTCTGTTTCTATCATCTAGTGAAATACAATAAGAAAGAAAAAAAATGAAATTATACATCTGCATTAAATATATTCCAGCAGAGCTAGGTTGTTCAAAGTCAGGATCAGGACCAGCAGCTTGAGCAATAGGTTAGGAGAGTTAACAGTTGAATTCCTGCTTGTGGCCATAGAAGGCAAATAGGATGTACGGAAAAGAGGCTGCATCTGCTCTGCACGTTCGCACCTCAATCTTATTAGAAGTTGCCCAATAAAGCTTTCTGTTCTTTTCTTTAGCACTGTTGAAAACATTGGGTAAAGGCAGCGGTACTCACAAAACCCCTCTGCACCCCTCTGCCCAAGTGGATCTGCTGTTTGATCCAGTGTTGGATTATGAAATCTACTCTTGGCTGTGTTTTGGTATCAAACAGAAACAAGGACCCAGATCTGGAAACCCTGGAGCAGTTCAAGGTCCAGGGTCAACTGCTGTAGCTGTGGCCGGCTGCAGGTACGTGACAATGGGTGAGATCAGGATCACCAACGGAGGAGCGTTCCTCAGAGCTGTTGTCAAAACACCTCTGCAGAAATCCAGAAGGAAGCGCCGTAAGGTCCTTGCCAATTTACACAAATATGCAGAGCCAACAGATACAGTCACCTGAACCTGACATCTGTGGTACATTATAGCTATTGAAAGAGGCCATTTGTAACTTATGAAAGCATTACAGCCTGGTAAGTTATCCAGCAGTTATATATTAGTGGAAATATACAGCTCCTCTTAAACCATCTGTGTTAGGGGTTTTATTGGAGGTATTTTACTATGATACATCCTTACCTCATTTTGCCATGGAATAGACACTGATCCTGTGGAAAACTTGGAATAGAAATCATCATCTGTTTGGTCCAGGTTAACTCCTTTCACTGTGGAGAACTGCTCAATGTCTAACACATCCTTGCAGTATACTGCTCTGGGCTGTCTCAGCAGAAAAAAAACAACAGAAAAACACCAAGAGAAAAAAATATTTCTGAGTCTGACCATGTGCTCTCATTCACAGATTCAGTCAAGTGAGAATGCCTAACAACAAGTGACTATCTGCATCCTGCTTCTCTAGACTTGCTCTGCCCACATGTTTATCATCAAAGGCTGGCTTTGCTTTAAGCATATTAAGCTCCCCACTTTGAAGTCCTCAAAGCACCAGTGCAGACAAAGTGGGTTTTAGTCATCCACGTACCACATGGTTAAGAGGTGAGGGGAAAAGGACAGAAAGAGAAAAAACAAAAATCAAACCCTTCAGTAGTTTTTTCTTTCAGAGAGGGAACATCAGAAAACAAGAATGTTTATGAGTGACAGGTGGGTGGCAGCTCTGAAAAGGGACCTCAACTAGAAGTGTCCTTCTGCTCAGAAAGCTGTGGAGTTTGCAGCTTACGAGTTTAAAGGAATGTATACTAATTGCTAAAGAAAACAGAAGAGGTTTGGCATTTTTCCATTGTTTTTATTAATAGCTCAGCTGCTGGCGGATGCCCAGAATCACCTCTATTAACTCTTTTATCTTGGCTGCCTTTCTTCAAACAAAGAGTCAAATCACTTTGCCTTTTTAAACGACTTAATTTTCTGGGATGACAGAGACAGGACTCTTTGCAGTGACGCTGCTTTTAGCTTGTTATTCCAGCAGTCAGCCACAGAAAGCAGAAATAGTCATCACTGGCTACCCGTCATAGTGTGGTTATCTGCGTGCCTAGAGAGCTCCCAGCAACAACACAGTTATCCTTTGATGCGCAGGAATAATTTAGGGGTGTCTTGTGGGACCAGCCTGACTTGCTGAACTCAAGCACGTGTTGAATCCGACTGTCTACTGTGACTGCACAGCCCAGGGGTCCAACCGTGCAGCATTTTATCTAGGTTTGAGCAGTGTGACCAAATAAATCAAGTTGATTTCTGACAGAAGTCCTGTTTGCTGGGGGCTGCATCCCTCTGCATTCCTGATGGCTGCAATCCACAACACTTTTGTGGAGACAGAGTAGTCTAGAGGAGGATGGAGAGACATGAGTTGGCTGACAAACTCTGCCATTGGCTATATTGCTTTGGGCAATTCAGCTGATTTCTGTAAAGGCTTGGAAATCTATGGATGAAATGTCAAATAAATTAAATTAGGGGCAGCTCTTGAGTTCCCAATAAATAGCCATAAAAATTTATGTGCCTCTGCTTTAGCAAACATGCCTCTAAGAGGTGCCTTCTAGGCCTTACATGCCACTGTTAAGCTTTTAATACACTCTGGCGGATCCCAAATTTGAGCCCAGAATTTTCTAATTTTCTTCATCAGAAAGAAATAGTAGCTTGTCTCCTGTTTCTTCCCACTAAAGCAGGTCGTAACACCATGGGCTAATTGGCAGGAATAGCTAGGCCGCACAGTAAAACGTAAAGCAAAACCAGAGCAGCTAAAGTAAACTTTTGTAGCGTTCAGACCACTTTGGTTTGGTTGAGTTTGCAGCAATGTGAATGAGAGCTGCCAAGATGTTACTTTCCTTAATGTGTTAAAATGGCAGTGTTTACTTAGAACCATATCGGAACTTTAAGGATAGAGGGTCTAGCCAGAAAGAGAGCCCTGCAGGAAGAAAATAATCAGATAACTCTGTGCGCTGGGGTAGAGACCAATACCACAAAAGGGTGGAAAAAGTTGTTATTGCCAATGCGACAAAGACTTTCAGTATGCGCGAGGCTGGTACGTAAACCTGAGCAAGGGCTCAGCGTTGGGTTCCCTGCCCCATGAACACTAACGAGTTCAAAATGCTATCTGAGGTCCAAGACACCTCCTCTGCTTGAGGTGACACGATATCTGAACCTGGTCCAGGCTCTCTGTAACAAATGCTTGTTTTCAGGCAGTCCATTCCTCAGTTCCGTAGAGCTTTGGACTTTGCAAATCTGGTTTCCCCTCACCATATATACCTATGTACCTGTATGCATGCCTGTGCTTTCATTGCTGATTGCTCCGAGCACCACCCGGTCCTGAGCGTACTTATTTTCACACCACTACCGAGGGTAAGGGAGCACAAAGGTTCCCAGTTTAAAGTTTGGGAACTGAGGCATGAACAGAACAAGTGGTGCCACCAGTGTCACACCAGAGAACTGCGGCAGAGTAAGTGGGGGTGAATCAAGCCCCAGGTTACCCCCCTACACGGAGCCTCACCCAACCTGCACACGCATACGTCTACCGTCTACCGAGCAGCTCTCCTCTTCCTCCCAGCCCCCCGCTCCAGCCCCATCACCTCCTCCCGGGGCAGCTACCCACACAGAGCGTGACAACAGCTCTGAGAGAGGGAGAGGAGTTATTTCAGAAACGAATCTCTCGACAGAACCCACTGGGGGTTCTTCCCGTCGTACTTACATCAGGGACAAAGGGAGGATCCAGCATTCCCGCTTCTAACCGCTTGAAATTCATGCTCTTGAAAAAGGGGTGCCTCTTCACCTCTGCCGCGCCTTCCCCCTGACAGCCCAGCCGCTGCTTCGCGTCTTTGGTGAGGAGCTGAAACGTGCCGAGAGGAGCGGTCAGGGTGTCAGAAAAGCAAGAGCCCCACAAAGATATTTTTTTCATCTCCAGAATGTGCCCAGAGGGGAGTACGGAGGGGAACTGTAATTGCTGTAATTCCTGATTTCTAACCGGCTGCTGAGGGAAGCACGGAGCCAGCCTGCATCGCCCACTAAGGCCGCTACCCACCGCCGGCTGCAGGAGGAATGGCAGCGGGGCAGCAGCGGGGCAGGAGCGGGGCAGGAGCGGGACAGGAGCAGGCCAAGAGCGGGGCAGCAGCGGGGCAGCAGCGGGGCAGGAGCGGCTCAGGAGCGGGGCAGGAGCGGGGCAGCTGCGGGTCAGGAGCGGGGCAGAAGCGGGGCAGCAGCAGGTGCCCGACGCGGCCCCGGCGGAGGGAGCGCGGCTGCCTGGTCCGCCGGGGGCCGCCGGGGGGCAGCAGAGGAAAGGGCGGCGCGGCCGGGCCCGGGCCGAGGCCTCAGCGCCCCTCAGGGAACGATCCCGGCGGGACAGCGGCCTTGGCGCTGGGACTGTTCCCTGGGGCAGGAGGGGAACGGCGCCTGGGTGCCTGGGGAAGGAAAGGCTTCACGCTTCAAAAATTAGGAAATTAGCAATTGGGAAAAGTCGCTGGGACTGCCTGCCCACGCGGGGCTCAGGACAGTGAGGTGGTTTGGGGTCTCTGGGCGTCTGTCTGTGAAGGGACCGAGCCCTGGGAGCCCCCTGGGTAAGTGCCCAGGGATGTCACCAGCTGTACCCGCCAGCCAGGGCTGTCCCCAGGGATGTCACCAGCTGTACCCGCCAGCCAGGGCTGTCCCCAGAGATGTCACCAGCTGTACCTGCCAGCTAGGGCTGTCCCCAGGGATGTCACCAGCTGTACCCACCAGCCAGGGCTGTCCCCAGGGATGTCACCAGCTGTACGCGCCAGCCAGGGCTGTCCCCAGGGATGTCACCAGCTGTACCCGCCAGCCAGGGCTGTCCCCAGGGATGTCACCAGCTGTACTCGCCAGCCAGGGCTGTCCCCAGGGATGTCACCAGCTGTACTCGCCAGCCAGGGCTGTCCCCAGGGATGTCACCAGCTGTACCCGCCAGCCAGGGCTGTCCCCAGGGATGTCACCAGCTGTACTCGCCAGCCAGGTCTGTCCCCAGGGATGTCACCAGCTGTACCCGCCAGCCAGGGCTGTCCCCAGGGATGTCACCAGCTGTACTCGCCAGCCAGGGCTGTCCCCAGGGATGTCACCAGCTGTACCCGCCAGCCAGGGCTGTCCCCAGGGATGTCACCAGCTGTACTCGCCAGCCAGGTCTGTCCCCAGGGATGTCACCAGCTGTACCCGCCAGCCAGGGCTGTCCCCAGGGATGTCACCAGCTGTACTCGCCAGCCAGGTCTGTCCCCAGAGATGTCACCAGCTGTACCCGCCAGCCAGGTCTGTCCCCAGACTGAGCTGGGCCTCCAGCGCCTGGCTGGGGCCCGCTGAGGAGGAGATGAACAGCTTGTGAAGGGTCAGAGAGGAAAATCAGTGTTTCAGGAAGTCAGCTTGACAGTCAGAACCCTCCAGGAGGTGGGGAATGGGGAGCTAGGCAGCCTCCCTGCACGGGCAAGGCTGTCTGGAGATGATGCTTGAAGGCTTTTCCAGCCCAGGGTGTGCCCCAGTACCGTCCGGTTGTGTCTCTGTCTTCGCCACAGCATCTCAGTGAGGAGGAACCTTGAAAGAACTGCTTGTTGCTCATGGGAGGGTGGTAATCTTGCCTCTGGTGTCTGTCTTGTCCTTATCGTGGGTGTACATGGCCACAGCTCTTTAGGCTTCTCTGAATGCTCTGCTACCCCCTGGGCATCAGTGGTTTTCTTATCTGACTTCCACAGCCTCCTCAGTTCTGCCTTTTTTGTTCCGCTTAGGAGCCTCAATTCCAGCGTGAGACAGTAAATGACTTCAGCAATTAGTGTGCCCCATGTATGCAGGCACCATCCTCCAGCCAGTCCTGAGCAAGCTACAATGGCAGAGGCTAAGCAGCCTGAAGAGGTGGTGGAGGGTTTCATGGGACATAAAAGAGTCTTCTGGTCATCTCTTGCTGCCTCAGCGGTGGCAGCAGCAATAGCCAGAGAAACAGCATGGATTGAGGGATGGGGGAAAAGCTAGTGGTTCTGTCCACAACGGCGACTTCCATCTTCCAGGTACCAATATCCCTTTCTTCCACACAGCTTTCTCTGCCTCTGCTGCTGTCTAGGTGGTGACATCTGGTCTGACTGGTCACCACGACTGACTGCTTCATAAGCAGAAGAAAGTTGAAGAAACATATCTATGCCTTGCCAACCTCTGAGCACAAAGATTCCCATGATACAGCACCATATTGATCTAGCTCATAATAAAAGATCTTTCTCAGGGCACTTCTCGGGAGCTAACTTTCCCCGGGTAGAAGGAAAGAGGCATGTTTTGCTTTCAGATCCTTGCATGAGCCACTGAGGTCTTGAGGCAGGTTTTTCGGGGGGTTTTTTGTTTTTGTTTTTGTTTTTGTTTTTTTTTAATCCCAACAGGCATATGGATTTAGGCTATGTGAAGAAGATTGCTTTGGAATTCCCAGTCAAGATCTGGTTTGCTCTATCATGGCTGGGCAGAGAAGACAAAAGCTCTTCTGAACTTCTATTCTCATGTTGAGAGGGCCTTCCTAACAGGTGGAAAGAAGAATCTGAAGGCAGAAGGATCACTTTTACTACCCATGGCTCTGCTACACTTTTGGAAATGATACCTTGAAACTTTCAGGAACAGTGCTGCTGAGGAGCAAGTCATAGTAGGAAGGGGTAGATTTGGACTTGCCTGTAGAGGAGACCTCTGCAGTTTCTGCTCTACAAGTCAGCTGTGAAGGGAAGAAAGGGGCTCACTTTCCTCTCTGCAGTCGGTAATTCTCCTGCCTCTGGACTAAGTGGGAAGACCAAGCTAATCTGGGAATTTACTCTTGCCAGGATGTAAATGTTGGAAGTTGTTTGGAGTATGTGGTCAGAGGGTAGGCTAGTTGAAGATAGAAAAAGGCTGTCTGGGGATTCCTGGCCTCCGTGATAAACAACGGAGTATTCAGCAACCGCAGACACAAGAAGGAAGTCTCTGCAGCATGAATGCAGTTGATTGTGGGTGGCTGGCCACTGCAGGCTGAAAGACACAAAAGGGAACAAGCCACAGGGAATGGGCTGGGACTGAAAGACCACAGAAAATAGAGGATTCTCCTGCAAAGCCCTGCTGAAGGGGAGCAGCTGCCTGCCTCTTGAGGAGAGTCCCAATGGAGAATAAATAAGAAATTAATGGAATTTGGTAAACTGTAGCTGCAGCCAGCTCTAGAGATTGCAACAGATGAAACCAGACACTTCTCCTGGCTTCTGTTGCGGTTATCAAGAGATAGCATGGACTAGAATATTTTCCAGATGGGAAAGTCCTTCCTTTCTCCAAGGAATAATGAGTCTTGTACCATTTCCTGCAGCCCCAGCAGCTTTCTGCAATAGTAAACCTGCATAATAACCTGAAATATGAATCCCATTGGGGAATCTGACCAGGGGAAGAAAACAGAGATAACAGCTGTATGTTTTGAGTCATCTCTACACTTTAAAAAAAAATCAGTTTCAAAGGATGCATTTAATATGAACAGAGAGCAGAACAAAAGCAACTACATCAAGCTGATGACAAGCCTTCCCGGGCCAGCAGTGCAATGACCCAGTCAAACATAATTTAAGTGTAATTCTACAGCCAAAGCCTATGGAGAATTCACAGTGCTTCAAATCTGAAGATGGCTTAGGCCATTCAACAATGCATGAAGCTGATACCAAGCAGCAGAGCTTTACGTTTGGTAACAAAGGCTCCAGATGACACTGGATGTGTCTAAATGATGGCAGGATTTAGTCTACAGAGTTACGGGCAAAGCATGACTAGAACAGGACTTTCAAAGAAGAGTCTTGAGTAGCAGTGGTGAAGTTACAATAATATCTTTTTCTTGATGTAAAGAACTCTCTGATACTCCCATGTCACTCATTTGATCCCCGCTGGGGATACAAACTCTGCAATGTCTGAGACTTTTTCCACGACTTTGTTTTGCTTCCTTTGCAAAAAGAAACAACTGTTGTGAGGGTTGCTAAAAAAAGCCAACAATCCCCAAAGCACTGCTTTATTTATCTTCATGTGATCAGTCAGTTCATAGCCAGATCATACCATGTAATAAATAACTACAAGTCTGAAGATGTTAGTCCTAAAATTATAGAAGTAAGGGAAACTTTTCGTAGGGTAAGAGTGCAAAAAATTGCTCCTCATGAACAGAGAAAAGGGAAATGGTAAAACCACTTCCATTGTTCCAGCTTATCAAGCAGTTTAAGGGATCATCTAGATAAATTTCAACCCTGAAACAGAAATAAACATACTATTTAAAAAAAAATGGAGAATATAAAGTAATTACTATGGTCACCTCCAAATTACTAAATAAGACAAGACAGTGGTGTGGGAACTGAAGATGCCAGAATGACATAAATGGCTCTATATTGCACTGCTTATGCTTACTAAATCACTGCTCAGTCTGGCCAACCGAAAAGTCAAAACGCTCTCAGGCATGGGTGACAATTAAGCTCATTGCAAAGGTGTACTACAGAAGATTTATTGTTGTTGTTGTTGTTATTATTATTATTGTTAATAATTTGAAGAGCATCTTGATGTGTGAGAGGTGCCTCTCAGGACAGCTGAAAGAGCAGATATTCTCAGGCAGCACTGATAAACTTTAAGGTGCTACACTGCGTGAACAAGTTGGTTTCCAGGGATGAAAACAGAGAGGAGGGATGAAAGCAGGCAGGAGGAGCAGCAGTATGATGACAGAGTTTCTGGTGGTGAGTGAGGAAGAGAAAAAATTGCTTTTAGGGAAAAAAGAATCCATCATCTTTCAGTTGGTTGGGGAGGCACTTTGCGAAGCCAAGGCTGGAAGATGCCTCTGGAGACTGTCTAGTCCAATGCCTCTGCTCAAAGCAGAGTCATCTAGAGCAGGTTGTTCAAGGCTGTGTCCAGTTGGGTTTTGGATATCTCCAAGTGTGGAGACTCCACATCCTCTCTGGGCAACCTGTTCCAGTATTTGACTATCCTCTGCTTTGCACCCTTCAACTCTTCTTTCCACTCTTCAACTCTTCTTTGCACCCTTCAATCAGAGACTCCTTTTGTGGAGTAAAACGAAAGTGCAGGAATAAAAAGCGGCAGGGAAGGTAGTCTGTGGGAAATGTAGACAAAGAGGACACTGACAGAGTGACAGAAGAGCGCAGCAATATGGGCGCATCGCATACTGTTGACTTGAATGTACTTCAAGTCACATCTCTGGATGCAAGACTGCACTTGTCAGGGAAAGCACGCATGTACATTGATAAGTACAAGTCATAACAACAACAAACAGGGAGTATTTCCTAGAAAGATTAGATTTTTTCACAGAAAAAACACACCATGAAGTAGTTATGTTATATGGGAACTATGGGTTGGGGAGCTTCCCAGAAAGCCTGCTGCCCTGTTCCTAATTATTTGTTATTCATCTCTCTTTCAGTCCAAAATGAGGTCTGATTTATGGGAAATGACTTACAAAATGAAACATGGAAATATGGGATGGATGATGATTAATGGGAGCTATGATATGTGCCTGCAAAAATGCAAAGGGCATAAACATCTAGGAGGGGAAGGCTGACATGGGATGACACTAAAGGGTTTTCATATGAGGAAATTAATAAAGACCATATAGTTCCTGATGGAGATAACTATTAGCCCACGGAGTAAGTTTTGAAGAGAAAGTTAGGTGACATGGTGGAAAACATGCTCCTCACTCCTGCCCTTCAGAGTCCGCTACAGGAAAGTCGTTCATGTTGGATCTTTGTGAAGGCTCACATTAGATTTATGACCTGAAATGTTACGCTTCATTTTGCAGGCATGATGGGTACCTAATTATCACTTTTTTGATTCCTTATTAAGATATTGATACAAAGCAACAAAGTTATCTTTTTCAATATAAATAGCAAAAAGAATTTGAGAAAATATATTTGATACACGAATTTTTAAAAATATCGCTTGATAAAATAAATGACTTTCGGATGGAAAAACCACAAATGCCATCATGCTCAGTATCAGAAGTAAGGCTTTTCCAGGCTTAAGGCACAGTAATTTTAATGCAATAATGCTCAAAAAGGACAGGGTTATCTTTGGATCCATTAAAAGTTTGCAGAAACCACCTAAATAAACATGCTGTGTGATTGGACAGTGACGCAGTAATGACCAAGTTGTCAGGAATGATTGACATATAGTTCACACTTCCCTGAGGGAAGAGCTTGAACTAGATGACTTCCTGAGGTCCCCAACTCCCTGAAACCATGGGCTCTATGGCTTGAAGATGAAAATGACCCCTATGGGAGAATGACTTTCACCATCTACTCCCCTGGGAGTGGTAGGTCATCTCCGGCACTAACCCATCGCTGCTACATTTAATTCTTCTCAGCTTTAAATTCTCACAGGCTTGGTTGTTTTCAAAGTGTACTTTCATTGTGTTATGCCTCACGTCTGCAACTAACTACAGAACAACCAACAAGAATATAATTTTTGCCTCATTATATTTTCATTTCATGCTAACAACAGGACACGCACAAACCCTCTGCCACTCCAACAGACGTTGCTCCTCACCTAGTGGGAGTCAAGATACTATTAGAGAAGAGACGGCAGGCTGTTTGAGCACATGAAATAGCCTGTAAGAGCCTGTGGCTGTCCTAGAGCCTCCCATGCCGACTTTACTGGGGGCTCTGAATGGCGGATTAAGAGCAGTGAATGGCCTAGAGTATCTATCAAGCATGATGTCAGTTAATTACTACCCCGGGGATTCAGCAATGAGTTGGTGCACTGTGAGATAATGACCTCCAGGCGTGATACTTGGCAATACTACCATTATTATTTTGTAAGGAGACTTCAGTGTCATGAAGCCAGCCAACCAGAATGTTGTTGATATGCTGTTTGTTTGCCTGTTGCACAAGATATTGGTGGAACTCTCACTACCTATTTGTTGACCTTTCTTTCTCTTCATTCTCTCTCTACCAGTATACACAGATATGTCATTGTCTCTAAAGGAGACTTCACTCTTTAGCGAACAATATCAACAAAAAGGCCACATCCCTTTCCAAATTACAAATTCATCCTTCTAAAGATGGTTGTTGACAAGACATTGATGAATTCAGACACAGCTTTGAGATTTCTCAGAGGGTTTAAGGATTTCCATTGTCAGACATGGCTATTGTGCTATGAAAAAGACTCCCAGCTGAAAGAGTGAGAAAACATTTTAAAGGACAAGCTCAACAGTATTAAAAAAAGCTGGATACCCTGGCACCCCGGGGGAAAAGCTGCTAACAAAGTTAGTGAGATGGGGTGGGACAACATTTGAGTGTCATAATAATTTCATTGCATAATCTTTGTCCTGCTTACCCCCAGCTCTCAGCAAAGACAATGGAAGCATGGGGTTTTTTAGTTCCTTGCAGGAGACAATCAGAGTTTTGCATCATCAAGTCCATTTTATTTTTTCTGCAAGATTATAAAACACAGAAATGCATTCTTGACTGCAAACTGGCACTCAAGGTCTCATGAGAATAGATACCGCTCCCTTGGCCATAAAACTCTGGAGACGACTCAAGATGACCGTGATGAATCTCATGGAGAAGCAAGCCCAAATAAACACAATTTTAATGAATAGAGAATGCAGTCATCCCATCCACAGATGAGCTTGATTAGTCCTTGTCTCTGCAGCCCCTCTATGGTACTGTGTTACTGCTCAGACTGTGTCAAGATACAGCTTGCTAACGAAGCTGCCACACTGGGATTTCCAGCCCCTTACCATTTTACAGATGGACTTGGCCTCCTCAGAAAACTTATGGGAGTACACCTCTTCTGTCTCCAGCACTCTTCTGTCCACTTCTTCCCTCTTCACCTTCTCTTTCCTTCCACGAAATGGTGATTGCCCAGCAATCATTTCATAAATGAGACAGCCTAGCCCCCAGTAGTCAGGGCTGAGGGTGTATCTCTGGTTGTTCAACACTTCTGGAGCTGTGGAGGAGAAAGATGTGCCTTGTGGAAACGCTTGATATTTACATAGGCAAGAAGCTTAAATTTCTAAAAGTTCTATTTTGGTGACTGAATACACATGCACAGAGAATGGTGAGGAAAATATAAAAATACCTCCCAGTTTCTCTTGACGGCACTACAGAAAATGCAGTGTGCTACATGCCGTGGTTTTTTCACTACAAGCTACATGCCACGTGCATGCTGTTTTCTGACTTCTCTACCAAGTCAGACCAATTAAAAAACAAAAAGAAGTTGAAGCTAAGTATTAAGCAGAGGCCCAGTCTTAAGAGTCCTTCCAGACTTCTCCATGTAGGGAAGAAATCACATACAAGCACACATCCTGTAAACAACAGTGACATTTCTTCAAAAGCAACTTCTGTCTTTTTTGGTCAATTTAGAACTTGTTTTTTTCCCCCTTTTAAAAAACAAATCCATTTGTTTTGTATCGCAGCCATTCAGTGTGCTTTGGGCATATAGTCACTGTCTTGCAGGAATCGTCCAAGCACAGTCTTACACAGTGCACACAAACTTACACTGAGTTAACAACATTTAAAAATGACAACTATTTGCTTCCTTCATTAAAGTCTGCATATGGCGTCACAGTGGCTCATACCAGCTAGTTTCTGTTTAGCCAAATAAGCATAAGCAACTTTTACTCCAATAAATATGCCCACCCAGAGTATGCATGAAAATAATTACATCGGATTTAGAGAACAGATCTAGTTAAATCAGGGAGTATATTTTTTGACCAACGTACAAATCTTTACTCTTCTTTTGTGCAGCCTCCCCTGCACATAGGGGAAGACTCAAGATGACCAGAGGTATGGACTTACCCATTTTATCATAAACATACAAATACATTTTAACTATTATACAAAGTAGCAACTAGAAAGAAACCTTTTTTTTAATGCGCATAACCCTCCTAAAATAAATCTATGCTAAGATCACTAGAATCCCAGTTGTTTCCCCTTTTCAATTTTTTTTTTTTTCTGAGTTCAGATTACAGACCAGTCTCATTAAGAGTTGCTGTGGTCCATCATTTTGCCCACTTCTGATTTTCACCAGCATGACTTCTTGGTGGGTTGCTGCAGGGAACTGGACCCATCTGAATGTGAATATTTTTTTTTCTTATGCTTGTATTGCATAAAGATCTCCAAAATTCAGAAAGTTATCAAAAAGATGAGCTACCGAAGACTTACCCATATACCCTACTGTTCCTACTCTTCCACGGATCGATTCACCCTCAGGGATTTTAACAGCTAGACCCAAATCAGATATTCTAATATGGCCTGGAAGGAAAAAAGAAACAAAAAACCACAAAGCAGATATAATAATATGACCCAAATTAGTCCAAAACCACAACTGTTGTCATTGCTACAATACTCTTCAATTTACTGTTCAGACATTTTAAGAAATGAATCACTGAATTGGAGCAGTTTCATTGATAAAGAAGAGAGGAATTATTAAGGATGCTACAGGCAGTGAGATTAATTTTAACTGTGAGCTATGGACTAGAGTGGATTGTGTTAGAAATTTTAACTGAAAAAAGGCAATGAGGAGCATACTGCAGGGAAGTATTGTGAACTGATCACAGGGGACGGATGAATTTATGTAATTCTGCAACTCCCATGGCTGAAGGGGCTACATCTGGTCTGTAAAGCAGTATGAGATTTCATTATCACTGCCTTCAGCAACACATGGGTACCTGGGTTTGCGTAAAATGAGAGTTGGCTCAGCAAAGGGTGAAAGTGCTTTTGAATATGGAGCAGGGAGCACAGGTTCAGAAATCGCAACTTCCTCTCTGTTGTGTCAGCCTTGCAACAACAAGGATGGAAAAACAATGAAAAAAAGGCAGATGCCCCCAGCAAAGCCATGCTCTCGAGGACAGACGATGCTGAGCAGCACAGCTGCTTCATTCCACCCATGCGGTGAGATTCAGCACTTCACCCACCCCAAGACAGAAGTATTAGTGTATGCTGAGCCTCTTAGTCACTTTAGAGCATTATTTGTCTTTGTACAATATATATCCTAAAACTAACTTAATCTACTTTACTGTGAAAGCATCTCTGTAAACCTCTAAGACTTACCATAATCATCTAGCAGGATATTTTCTGGCTTCAAATCTCTGAAAATGAAAGATAGCTGTTATTGGTATAAAGCTGGTTTTGATAACATAACCATACGACAGCGTGTGAGAGCATTTACTACTCGTAATAAACCAATTGAATGTCAACTCAAACAGCAAGGAACTCACGAGACAAGTACAACTTTCTACAACTCATTTCACATGTAGACTGAAACCATATGTCTTTTTCTAAACTGGAGTTTCATTTTTTCACTAAGCCAAGCTTTTAGTTCCTAATCCACTCTATAATGGACTCATCCATCTCACCCTGTGAGCCCCGTAAACGAAGCACTATAGTCTTGTGTGTTGTTAAATCTCTGTAACATTTTATGCTGTAAAAACTTTTGTTAAAAAGAAAAATGTTTTAAATTTTAAAATATTTTACTTGAATTTGAAAAGGGAAATAGCAATCTCTTGGGCTCAAATTTTCTATGCCTGGCATCTGACTCAGACCAAATATGTGAGTGTGTGTACATGCACTTGTGCACATGTGTAATAATTTCAGCAAGTTTGGAAAATGAGGGCCAGAGGAGGGAATGCTGTGCCCAGATTAAAATTCTTCTTACAAACATTCGTGAAACTCTAGTGCCTATGTGGTTTGGAACAACGCCATGAAAATTGGCAAGGTGGTCACTCTGATGTCAAAGATGTGCCTTTCACCGCTCCTGTGAAAAAAAAGAATTCCCAAACCTGTCCAAGTTATAAACTTATGAAAAAAAAAAAAAGAATCTCAGTTTTCATATATTTAGCAGATCCTTGGCAGGTCATTCTTCTGAAAGGTTTCTCTACACCAAACCCACTCTACCAGTTGCTGCTCTCAGATGCTGACAAGCTCAGCCACACTCAAGTCCCCTTGCTGGACCAGGGGCTGTTTTCCAAACCTGTGGAACCGAGCACAAGTTTGCAGCCGCTGCTGACATTCCTGGATGGGGTGGGCTGCTGCTGAGGCAGGAGCCAGGCAGGCTCCTTCCCCTCCTCCCTGTGACGCTGAGCGGGGATGAGACACAGCCTGCTGTTAGTGCAGAGTGGAAACGAATCCAGCCTTCCCGGGATGGGACCTGGAGGTATCAGAGGAAGGACGAGCATCCCAGAAGGGTCATGCAACGGCAGGAGGCTGGGCTGACTCTGGAGCCCAAGTAAGGCACCAGCGTGGCTGGGTAAGGCAGGGGAATGCATGTTGCTGCAGTTCACAACATCATGCCCTGACTTTTATCTGATCGACTCCTACTGAAACACAGCGTTTAGCCTGGTGCAAATCCAAGAAATGCCTGGCCTCCTCCTTTTTTGAAGGCCTCCTTGCATTTGTGAACCAGCTTGATTCTGTTAGCTTCCCAGCAAGACACATTTCTTTTCAAAGGGCAAAGAGAGGTGGGCGTGCAAGAGAAACCCTCGCACTGGGAGATCAGGGCATTGCACAGAGGCTGTGCAGGAGCCCGCCCTGTGTTTCAAGCTGCACCACTTCAGTGTCGTGACTTTTCCTGTGAATGGAGAGGGGTGTTTTATAGTTTTGACAATGCTGAGATTAAAAATTCAAAACTTGTCTCGTTTTGATTTACTGTTTCAAGCAAAACCATACAGCGCTGTGAAAAATCTTTTCTTGCTTGCTCCAGGCCCTCTTGACCTCTCAAGATAAACTTCACCGGGTGCCCAGTGGTACCAAGCCTACTTTTCAAATAAACAATACTGAAATATGTGAAGGGCAGCTGAATGCTGAGGAGAAGCTGTGATTTTGTTTAACACACCACCATGGGTTTTCCCTGCCTGTTGGCAGAAGTTTTCCAATGCTGCAGCAACACAGTTGAGGGTATTTCCTACTTATTTTTAAAAATGTATTCTGAATCCCTTAAGAACTATTTCCTTGAAGAGCTCAGACTTCATTAGTTACTAAATCTTCTGCTCCAGCAGTCATTAGTCCCATTTAAAGCTGTAACTGTGGCCAAATGACAAGAATCCTGCCTGCAAGTTGGGAAATGTCTTTGAATGAGAAAACGAGAGAGTCTGCACGGACTCTGAGAACAGCAGCTCAGTCCTTACAGCCCTTTGCGACCTAGGGCAAAAAGGACAGGCTTTCCTTCCCCCTAGGCATCAGTTGTCATTTCTGTTTCCAGATTTCTCGTTCCTCGCAATCAGGGCTGGCTTCCTTTGCATGGCCAACGCTTCCAAGTGCCAATGAGGAATGTGATTTTTGTACTGAAATGTCTAGGAGAAATCAAACTCCCTGGTGGACATGATTACATGCAAGGCTACTCCCCACGTCACAGCTTCCCATGTGTAAACTAGCCTTGCCTAAATACACTGAAACATAAACTGCTGGCAGCGCGCCCGTGCTGGAAAGGCGATGGTACATTGTTTGGCTGTACGGGGCAGCATAAACAACTCAATTAATCACGGTGGACAAGGCTTTACTGTATATTTGTGTAATGCCTAGGACAATGTGATCTTGATGCTGGCTGGAGCTTCAAGGCATGGCTGTAGCATGTATAAAAAAAATTTAAAAATATATAGAATATATAAAAATAAAAATAATATATATATTTTTTAATATGTATATAAATAATTTGAGGAGAACCAGCAGCTTTTTATATTTGCTTTCCATGAACAATCGACCCGTTGACCTTTACTAACACGATGCAGTTAAGAAATGTAACGTAAGAGCCATGTTTGGCAAGGGAATTCTGAATTAGATATATCTGACTCTGAGCCTGGTTGTTCTGTCGGGTCACGTCTGCAGCGTGCGTCACTAGCCCATGAAATGGGGATGTATTTTCCGATGCTGTGTTTTACTCAGAAGCGTTTTGTTCATAGAAAATGAAATTAAGTCTGAGGAATATGTGTTTTGCGATGAATTATTCACCTTGAGAAAGCGGTAGCATTTAGCTGCTATATTTTATTGACCTATATAGAACTTCTCATGAGTCCCAGAACAACGCTGCAGTATTACAAATTAGGGGTCTCTGCAGACACTCCTAAAATACTGCTAGAAAATGTCACTTACAAGGGTATAATATCATTCATCACCAAAATGAATGTGCCATCTGAGGTGCAAACTAGCAACTCTTTTAAAAGTAACATGAAAACAACTGCTTAAGGAAGTAGGATACCATTTCTCTCAGAGCCACATACTATTTTAAGTGGCCAGACCTAATTTATTTCAATAGAAAGTGGCATTATTATGGCATTTTACCAGCCATGTTATGAATGTACCAGTCGTTTTCATCACTGAAGTATGCTTGTGATCTACTACATTTAAAAAAACCCAGTGTAATATCTCCTAAAACTTTTTTTTAATGTGGTAGGATGCTTTTTAAATAAAAGAGAAGCCAGAGACGTCACTCATTATCTGATTTTTCAATTGACATTAAACACTTAATTCCATTTTGTTCCTTGGGGAAAAAAAATCTCTTTCTTGGGCCAGCGCCAGCTAAATCAGCATGTTATCTGCCTGCCCTCACTATGCCAGCTAGCAAGATCTGAGTCACAGCGAGGCAACCAAGTGGCAGTTTGTTAGAGATCTCCTCCAAGTAACAACAATATCAAAATTTCTACATATACAAGCATATGTATAATGCTTATTATATATGGGCATATCAAATGATTTAGTGTGGCTATTTTTTAAAAATAGCATATTATTGTCTATTAGTCATTGTCCTTGGAAGTTCTTTCATAAATTTACAGGACCTCTTCTGCTGTGAATGCCAACAATAATGATTTCACAAGCTGATTAAAAAAAAAAAAATCTTCATTGAGTCACAAGAACTCTGCCTGCAATCACCCTGCTTATCCAGCAAGTAAACCCTACGATGTCCTGCAAAAGTGCTTACATAGAGCTATAAGCCAGCCTGGAAGCTGACAACTTGAAATTTGTCCCTCTCAAAGCTGGCTGCCTGTCACCATGCAGGGCAGCGCTCTGCCCGCTGGCTGCACCCGCGGTGGGTGCGACGCTGCCGGCAGGATGCCTCCGTTGCGTGGCTGGGAATGTGCCTCCTTCCACGGCTGGCACACTACGGCCACAATCCAATGTAGCTAATCAAACTAGTTCATGTCCTAGAGCGTAAATCCATGCCCACGGTTCTCCAACACCCTCTTGTGCTAACAGGGAATAACTCTGGCATAGGAGAGATGGTCTTTCCACATCTGATGTGCTGCACCCCCTAATGCAATATTATCTATCTAATTAAAATAGAGGCTTGAATAGAAAGATTTCCATTTCATACCAATCAAATCCCTTTAAAGTAACTCTCATAATATTATTATGTCACCCAATGCATGCTGAGGTAGGGTTTGGGGAGCTTTGTGTTAGTTCTGCGTAATTTAGACAGGATGTATTTAGTGGAGCAACTGCTTCCTTCCATGATTACTGAATCAGATTGCATTTGTACAGGGCTCTGTGAAATTTCAGCCAAAGCACTGAGGTGTCTAAGCTGTACAGCACCAAATGAGTAGGGAGGATGCAGGCAATTCTTCTCTACCCAGAAAAGATGTCCTGAGACTCTACAGAGTGCTTACCTGTACACAGTATTTTCTCTGTGTAGGTCTTCTAAGCCACAAAGAATCTCTGCTGCATAAAACAAAGCTCTTTCCTCCTCAAAGCCTGGGTTTCCCATGTTGTAGATATGAAACTTCAGGTCACCTCCATTCATTATGGTCAGAACTAAACACAGTGCATCCTTTGTTTCATAGGCATAGGCTAAATTGACCTAGAAAAAACATTTGTACACAGTTGTGACAGTTCAGTTAGCTGCTAAGAAGAAAGCACTAACTTTTCATTAAAGATTTTCTCTAGAAAAGGAAAAAAATTGCCTTAATACGTCAAGGGCCTTATTACAATAACAAACATACAGTTTAAAAGTACGGAAAAATCAGATGTTAGGATTTTATAGACTAATTTTTTGAATCCAGCCTACTCATCATCAGAAACCCTCCACCTGAACACTCAGATAACTTCACAGGCTGGACAAACACTAAAACCAGACATACTTTTCCACGTAAGAGAAATCTTAATTGTCCAGGAAATCTACACCTCCTGTTGCACTGTTTTGCCAGAGAGCTGTCGAAGCCACATCATCTCAGTAGGAGGGCCCAGAGAGCCCATTCCTGCAGTGGTCAAACAGACCATCACTGAGGCACGAAGGTCAGCATCACACTTCCGAGGCTCTGGTGGGTGCCCCAGGAATGATCAGCCAATCCAAAAGCTACCCATCACTTTTAAATACATGCCATGGTCTTTGCTTCTGCCAGAAGTGAGTAAACATTTTGCATCTGTTGTATTCATAGTGCTTCCTAAAATGAGTACAAAGAACATCACAGATGCTGAGGTGACAACACCTTTTGGTTTGTTGTTTTGTTTGTTTGTTTTTTTTTTAAATCTAAGGCAAGTTTTTAAAGAGACATAAGAGTTGGCAGATCTCAGGAAAGCCCTGCGTCAGGCAGACCAGCTCCACGTCACTGGCTAGATGCTCCTACTAGCATTATGATCTATTTGAGTTTAATCTCCTTCAGTCTCCTCCAAGCTCCTCTCTCCCAGACACTGGGAATTCAGGTAATCACGTTGGATAAAAATAGCTCAGCCTGATGCAGCTCTGATGCAAGTCAAGACTGCAAAATGCATCACGTTCCTGTGGTAGGAACAGGCACCTTGTTCGGTGCATTTCTCACAGACCAGAGACTAAAATGAGACTTAGTAAAGATGCATGGAGCAGCTCTAAGGTGTAAAGTGAAGGGAGTCAGCTTCTGGCACCTCTCCTATAGCAGGAGGAGGAGGCATCGGATTCAACAAGGATGCTCAGCAGGTGAGCAGGGAGACGAGCGCTGGGGAGTTCAATACTCACTACAAACTGACTATTGACTTTTTCTAAAATCTGCTTTTCATTTAGTGCCATGGATTCGCCTTTCCTCTTTTTTATTCTCTTCTTCTCTAATCTCTTGCAGGCGTACATCTTCCCTGTCGCTCGGACTTGGCAAGCGCAGACCTGCGAATTAAAGAACAATTGCTGGGTAAATCGAAGCAAACGCTGTGTCTGGGTTGCACTTTGCTCCTCTCAATCTGATCTGATTTAGTCCTTTTAAGGTTAGAGACGGCAGCATAGGCGGGGGCAACTGGAGAACCGACTACTGTTTCCAAACCTGCTGTGTAATATTGGTTTAATTATTTCACTTTCCTCTGCCTGCTTCCTATCCCACCTCCTTTTGTCTGTGCAGATTGTAATCTGCTCCGCTACAGCCTGTCCGCGCCTCTTCTGACTCTGCTGCTTAGACCTTGAGCCATCAGTAAAACACAAATAAGGGTGTGACCCTACTGCCACTGTGAATGCAACAGTCAGATACAAATTCTCAAAAGTGTTCTTTTGAGATTACAGTGTCATGAGAGGTTAAGTAAAACTGTCAGCAATTAAAGAAAATCTGTCTCTGTCGCATCAGCCTCCTGTAACCTGCAATGCCTGAGAAGTAAGAAACACTCTTAACAGAAACTTTCAGAATTACTCACCTCCCCAAAGCCGCCTTTCCCTAGTACCCTGTACTGCCGAAACGTGTTTTTCGTTACTGGTTGCCTGGAAGAAAAGGAAATGAAAAAAAAAACCTAAACCACACTACATTTAATGCACTCTCTATGATTTATTTATTTCAGAGCAGACTTTTGAAAAGCAAAATAGATAAATATTATATAATCACATTATTTCAAGGTAATCCTATTATATAATATAATATATAATTATGTAATTACATTACTTCAATACTATGTATGGCTTGAACTTTTCAATTCCAACATATTAAGCTGTAATAAAATACAACACATTAGTGAGTCATCAGTACAATTTCTGCTAGCATCTTAGGACCAAGGAGGGTTCTGAATCTCCATTATATAGCTTTGGACTTTGTTAAGCAAAGAGGATGCCTGAGAGCTTCCAACAAGATATTAATTCTCATGATATATAGGAATTTTTTAAGGATAGTGCTGGGCTAACACTTTATTGTTTTGCTTGGTTTTCCAACTGAGAAAAAGAAATTGAAAATTCAATCCACCAGAAAATACTTCTGGTTTCTCGACCTGAAGAAAAAAAACAGGAAACCAATGTGAAACAAGGAAAGAAACAATGCTGGGAAGCAGAGAGGTGGGTTTAGGTGCTGTTCACAGGAGGAGAGAGCAGGAAGCCAAGCTCCAAGTCAAGGCTGGTGCTGCCTGGGGTACCTGCCTCCTGGGAGAGCGTCGCAGGCAAGGAGGAAGGAAAAGCACCTCTTTCCTTTTAAGGGCCATATTAAGGGTTAAATAAACCTTTCTTTCTGAGGGCAGAGTGCTCCCTAAGGATCACTAGACAGTCTCACAGGATTCTCACAAAATTCTGCTCTACCAGAAGAGCTCCAGCTCTACGTCTAACTTATACCACATTTGTTACCATCAAAGTTTTATCACATGACAGAAGGAGATCTCTAGATTCAGAGAGATCAGAATTCATACCCACTGATCCATCCCCGAGGTTTTACAACGATATCAGCAGTCAATATGACTATTCCTACCAGCTTTGTTTTCCTCTGGCGGGCAGCCAGTCGGCAGAGGGAGCACAATAATGTGGCTGTTCCCACGACAGTGGTGATGAGGTTGATGACAATAAGAAATAAATGTTAAAGTGAATCATTTCATTTGTGTTCACTATTGTTTTTTAAAGCAGGGGAAGAAAAATCTGCAGAGGGACAAAACTAGAAGAGGAAAAGATGCTATTTTCAGGCTTCTGTGAAGATCCTGCAAATGCTATCGGGGTTAAACACAACAATTAGCAGAGATAGCGATGTGCTCAGCAATATCCCCAGAATAAATGGACTGTTTGGCTCCTCCATGGAGTCAGCAGGCTGTTGGAAGGAGCTGTTGATCAGTCCGGGCAACCAACATCTCTTTGCTAATCCTAAAAACAGTTCTCCCAGCTTCTTAAGCCAAATAGGCACATCCAATAGCTTCTCACGTTTGTTGGGGGAATGGAAAAAAACAAATCCTCAAAGCATTTGAGAAAATTCCTTCTTCCAAATGTGAAAATAGATAGGAAATAGCCTGGCTTGAGATGAATCATCTCATGGTTTTTTAATTGAAATGGAAGAGTAAAGGCTGGATTTAGTAAAGATGGCATGCGGAGCATGTCTTGGCATGAAATGGCTCTCGCCTCTGCCCACCGCCTCCCTTCCCTCTTGTGCAGCAGCTTTGTAGCTTTCCAGGGAGAGGAACTGGCACAGCTCCTTTGATCTCTGAGGCATCATGCTGCTACACACCGCTCATGGATCTGGCCCTTACTCATCTGCCGTAATTAATTCCATTTGTGGAAACTGGGGCTTCTCTCAACTCAAGGTCACCGTTACCCAGCAGTGTACGTCTGCTACAGCCCTCACCGACGAGGAAAAGGCAAAAGCCCTTCTCTTTGCAAATTAATACCCAGAAGGCTGCCCGGATATTAAATGTGCTCAGAAATGTACAGCAAATAAATATGGTACAAGGATCTATATGCCATATTTTTGTCTGTTTACAGTGACTAAGTAATTGTAACAACTGGTCCAGACAAAAAAGTTATTCAGAGTTATTCAGACAAAAAGATATTCAGAGTGCAGCTAAGCAGAAAGACAACTGAAAGTGCTGAATGTATTTTAATCATACCATTCAACAGCTGAACACTTGAGCTCTAGAAGCCAGAACGATCTCCCTGGTGTTTTGGGGTCAATTTCTGTTTTATTTTTTACTTCCCTAGCAAGAAGCATCTGTTTCTGTCTTGCTTGGGAACAGTGTTTGCAAATCCGAAAGCCAAAGACTGGATGTATACCTTACATGTAGCATTCTAGATGCACACGGGTGGGTTATAGAAAAGTGCAATGTGTCCTTCAGGCTGTGCTGTGAGTAGCTCGTTGTGACAGGGCCTACAATGAAACTGGCCACAGACGTTTATCCGATCGCAGGAGATTTGGATTCCTATTTTTTTATAGTCTCGTTGGGTGGTCACAGCTGGAGACTCAGTTCATGGTTGAATTGAGCCTGATGCAAACATAACCATGACTTTTCTATATGGCATCTTCCTGTGCCTAAAGCCGTTCCCTCTTCTTGAACCTTCTAACAATGAACACTTAAAATGCTAAAATTAGGAAAGTCTCTCTGGAACTCTCTGGGAGAGCTTCCCTGGAGTACAGCTCATGAGAATGGGGAATGAGTCTTGATGGACCCTCTTGAAGGAGAACAGTGAAAAGAGGGAGAGAATCACTGCACAGAGAGTGCCATAAATGGCAAACATTAGGATGAGGCACAGTAATCCTGTAGAAAAGCCAAATTGTCTTTCTCTTGAAGGCAAAGGGAACAAACATGTACTATCTCATCTGTCAGATTTTGACCGTATTTTAAAGGCTTTGCATGGAAAGTGAAAACAAACCTTTTGTAGTAATTTTTAATTTAAAAGAAAAAATGGTGACACTTACCTTTCCAACCACTTCCACTGGAGAAACCTGTCGAAGTACATGCTGTTCAGGTATTCTTGGAATGGTTCCCCACTGAGGTGATCAAGGACAGATCTATCTCAGATGAAAAGGATATATAAGTATTTTATAATCCTGAACTTTGAGCAAAAGAGAAACAAAACAAGAGGAGAAAATCCAGACTTCTTCTCTGGTGGAATCATTTTACTTCTACTTCGTTTTGTACTTTACTCATGGTTTCAATCATGGTAAAATGTTTGATGGGTTTCATAACAGGAGGCCTTATACAAGCTGAATAGTAATATGTACCGGTTATGCTTCCTGAAAATTAACAGGGCGTCTCCCACTGGCTTCAATGGACTTTTACAAAGGCTGTTAGTCACTAGACAGCAAATATCTTTGCTTCTGTTAGTAAATTAAGACCGGCTTAACACAACACTCTCAGGAACTGAGCTCATAAACTTTGAGGGATGTTTACACCTGGATTGAAAATCTCTAGCTGAAGCCCGTTTCTGTCAAAAGGGGACCATCAGAGATGTTATTTTGAGAAGCAGAATCAGTTTTAATTCCTACTATGCAGAAGAAGTAATAACTGTGATTAAAGCCAAAGGGCTTTTCCTAACAGCTATGTGCTTTGGAGAATAAACAGAGGAAAGAAAGTCTGAACAGTGGATTTGTTTCTGGATCATGAGAAGAATTTTGGGGCTCATGCAGTGGATGCAAAGCCTTTTGCATATTCAAAGGAATAAAGGAATATAAAGGCCATTGTGCAAGTGTGAGAAATTAGTATGTCGGTTGTGACGAGCCACAAGCAGCCAGAGACCAACAGATAACCCATAAGGAAAGCGAAGAGTTCAGGGCTAAGAAAAGATCGGCTGGGCTGGGAGGGCTGCCTGAGATGAAGGGGTCATGTTGTTTAACAGAGGGTTCTTGACCTGTGGGTTTTGGTTCTTGCCTTGCTTACTGGGGCTACTGCACCCACCTCTCCTGGCAGCGTTGGTGGGGACAAAACTTGATTTTGTGTGAAAAATGCTGACAAGAAATGAGTATTTCTGTCTTGGTATATACAGACACTTCTGTGTCTGTATCGAAGGGTATACAGACAGATTTCTAGATTTTACTGGAAGAGGAAATCCTCTCTGAAGGACTGTTCCGGTTTGGGAATGGACAATCTATGTCTTACCATGGAGCAGTTCCAGACCTGAGCAAAGAGTTACCCATGAATAACATGGCTCCTCAGTTTAGTTCCTGCCTGTTCATGAGCTACTATTCATACGTTTTGGTAATAATTCTTGCACCATCAATTTGGAACAGCCAGATAATTGCATGTATTCAGTATTCAGAAGTCAAATTGTTGTTGTCTGCCTTAGCTTTGATTGGGCACAGTTCATATATTTTCCCCTGAGTGGATTCAAGCTTACAAAATAAAATACAAAGTAAGCCTTAATGAGCTTTAACAAATGTCCAAATTCAAAGCCAAAATTAAGGGGGAAATTGGAGGGGGGTAGAAGCAGACAGTCAAAATATTAAAGGTCAAAGCAGAAGTGAGTGTTACACATGCATTTTTCCCGCAGACTGATCTTATCTATGAAGATGTGTCTGAAAATCATCCCCGTTCTTGCTCCTACAGGATAGCAAGCTTCATATTTGTATGTATGCCTCCCTTTTTTTGGTCTGACTGTGAACTCTTCCAAAATTAACATTATTCAGTACATTTAGTAAATACCAACAGCAAGTTTTTAAAACTTCCTTTTGACCCCATTTCAGTCCATGTGAAATGATCAGCACATTTATTAACAAGGTCTCAAACCTGGCTCATTTATCCATTTTGGTTGAGACGAAGGAACCGCTGTCAGTGAATATGAGCCTGAATTAAGTGGTGTCCAACGCTTGCCTAATCCATTCAGTTAATTAAAAGCTGCACGTATTTTGTAGAACAATAGCTGCCTTTCACCACTTGTTTGCTTTTTAATTCCCCTCTTTGGCAAAAACAAAGTGCATTTTAGAGGGAACTGTCAGCTTTCAAACCAATTTGAGAACTGGAACCAGGCATCAGAGGGGTCTGTGTTGAGCACAGCTCTGCCTTTGTCACTGGGACTGGTACACACAACTGGTGCGAGTTATACGAGCATCTCTATATGACACCAGGCCAATGCAAGGAAACTGGCTATGTTATAAGGGAAGGCCAGAAATAACCCACATCTCCTACCAACGCAAAGAATAACTGAAAACAGAAAAGGTCAATGAAATGAGTCAAAACAATGAATGACAGCAGAGCGAATTTTACAAATCCCCATTACATCATCCAGGGAAAACAAACCATGCTCAGCCAGAAACCACATGGGCCAGCTTGCGATGATCCCTCCTTTTCATATTTTTACTGGTTTATGATCTACTGGCATGAGTGTACTCGGGTCAGTGTTTGCAAATGCAGATTGCATACCTGGAGCTTTAGCGCATAATAGTACAAATCGCCTCGCTGCTACAAAAAACTGATAAGCCTTTTCCCAGACAAAGGATGAAATAACGCACATTCGTTTGAACGCCACAGACAGTCAGAAAGCACTAAAAAAGCCCTATTCTCCTGGTGAAGATTTTCTGGAAAAGCCATGCGGAGCGAGTTTGCACATTCCTCTGTCTAAATGGAGTGTATAGCCACTTAATTTTTATTCACTTTGAAACAGAGATGTTTTCTTTGGATACATTATCATTGTAGCTCTTTTCACACAGCATGAAATCCATGGCTGGTTTACTTGGCTAGAACACTCTGTCAAATACCTGAAACACTAAGTGCCTGTATGTAGTGTATATAATGGCACGGAAATATTTATTATATTTTGTTCAGATGAAGTGACTTCACCGCTTGTCAGCAATGCCTGTAGGATTAGGAACGTCAACCAAAAGATACATGCTTCAGGTTCAAATGGAAATGTCTCTCTTTACCTGCCACATTCCTTACAGGCTGCTGACTGCAGCCCTGAGATCTTTGGGTATCGAGTTATACTTACTTTGTACAGGGAGAGAACAGCTCTTTGCAGGGGCTGTTTTCGAGTTTCTCCTCTGTCTGTTGGATAAGATCTTGACTGACTTCAGGAACGTAGGTTGGAGACTGGGGAGAGAAGAGAGTGGCACGTTATCTCTGTGACGAGGTGCAGAGTCTCCTGTTGTACCGTGTAAAAGACACATTCATTATTTATGCCCTGAGCTGCTTCCATTCAATTCCAGCGGTTGTGTAAAAGCAAAGGGAGTTTTACGTCAAACAGCAGTAAAATAGGATACTGTGGCAACTCGCTCCACATTCCACTCTATCCTCACATTGCTTTTTTGCCTTCTCCTGTACCTTCACCTCCTTGCCCAGCCTCATGAATATGCAGGGCCCTTTTTTTGCCAATTCTTTGAACTGCTCCCTTGCATCCCTTGAAAAATGTGCTGGCCTGAACTGTGCACAGGCCATTCTCTTAAACAAAAGAGAGTTTGCCCAGTGTTTTCACTTCATTGATGATTCATTGTGCTGTCTGAAAAATCCATCTTTTTCTTTTTTTTTCTTTATTTTTTTTTTCTGCCAGCAAAGGAAAACAAGAGCAGCAAATTGGTATTTATTGATTTATATATAAATAACATAAAAAGATGCTCGCAAGTGTCTGGACATCTTAATTCATCATTAGAAGGACAAAAATAATCCAGCAGTTTTAAAATAATAATTTCAAAAAGGAACTCTGCCAACCAAGCACATAAGCTCTTTTCATCCTCGCCTCCCTTTAGAGAGAATGTGCATTCAGCCCCTTCAAAAAGCCCTTTCCAAAGAGAGGTCTTTTGCAGTATGCCCTGATGGTTAACCAGTTTAGCACCTTTGGGACTAATTATCTATAAAGACAGTTTTTAGGCAGTCCACATTCTTACTCATTGACAGTATACTGTAATTATATAAAAAAGTGTACATGCATGCGTGCGTGTGTGCGCACACCTATTTATAGACATTTCTCACATTGACGTGAAAGTCCCTTTATATAACCAAGCGGATTTGGGAATTTCCAATAAATCCAGCCATAGAGGAAAAAATCCTCTTTCCTTGCAGAAGCCTTAACACTCGGTGAGGTTCCCCATCCATGGCCACGACCACCAGATGTGCTGAGTGGGTGGGTCACAGAGCATCGTCACTCGTCGCTGGACAGATGTTCTCATTAACTCACCCCTAGCTGGGGAGATCTTGGCAAGCACTGAAATGCATCGCAGGCAGAGTTCAAAAACACCAGGAATGAGGACAGAGGAAGGGGTAGAGGTGGAGCCAGAGCAAATCTTCAGTATGGTGAAAGCTGCATTAAGTCTTTTATCTTTTCCTTTCCGCTGCTGAAATGTGAATATGATCCTGGTGGTGACATGAAAAAGTAAGTTTGTTCCACCTGAATGTTTTCAAATAGGAACATGGTTTGCAGAACTGTCTGTGCATGCTGCGTAATGCAGCCTCACTATTCAACCTTGACAGACAACCTGGAGAACGTGCCAGATATCTTTGACATCACTGAAACATTTCTTCATTTCCTCCAGATATTCCTCCATTTCCTCAGTAGAAGATATCTAGGGAATACCCACTTTTAATTGCAGAGAGAGTATATTGCTAATAATTAAGAGGTCTCACAGTTTCTTGAGAGGTAGACGAGCCCCCACATTATCACCTAAAAGATGTAGAGACTGAGACAAAGCCAGATTTTCTTTCAGGTTGGTCAGTGAGGTTGACAAGAACCCAAAACTGGCGACCAAATCTCAGTAAATCAGACAACTTATTTAGACAAATTCCTAACTCTAGGTGCTCACCACTAAATATAAGTCCCAGCTGTAGCATAAGAGAGTAAGTAGAGGCAAGAGTGAAACAGTGAAACAAACAGGAATAAGCCTCGAAAGTTGTTTTCTTCAAAAAAAAAAAAAAAAAAAAAAAAAAAAAAAAA
>WKFP01014825.1:944944-1025378 GCA_011057875.1 Pterocles orientalis | reverse complement strand
AAGTCCCAGTTGTAGCATAAGAGAGTAAGTAGAGGCAAGAGTGAAACAGTGAAACAAACAGGAATAAGCCTCGAAAGTTGTTTTCTTCCAAAAAAAAAAAAAAAAGAAAGAAAGAAAGAAAGAAAGAGAGAAAAAGGAAAAGGAATGTTGAAGGAATATTCAGATAATAACAAAAACTTCATGATTAGCAGCATTTCAGTTGATTTGGTCCAGGAATCATATGAATTCATGCCTGTAATTGACACTTTGCTAACTCAGTAGAGGGTGCCACACAAGCTCATTGGCAGCCCAAAGCTTTGACGTGGCTGCATGAGTTCACTGCTCTGAGACCTGGTTATTTTGAACACTTCCACACCGTGGAAACACTGTGCAGTCTTTGTACCGCTGTGAATCAGGAGTGTCTTTTCCCGATGTGAATGGAGCTGCACTTAAGTAAAATTGATGCTAGGCACTCTGATTTAAGTTACTACTAATTGAATCTAGGATTTGTTCTACATTTATAGGCCAAATTTGGAATCCAAAAGCTAAGCACTAAACCCAATAATTAGTCATTTAGACCAAGTGACCTCATTCTCGCTCCCACCAGGCAACTTCATTTCCCAATGGGAGGTAAAGCTGCCTTGAGGTTAGTGTTAAAGATCATGCACATGATGCATTATTATAGAAATAATTGCATCAAATTCTGCCCAAGATCAAAGTCCATTTAAAAAATAAATTGTAAGCATCAGCTAAGTCTTTTTCACAAAGAAGAAACAAAATTCTTACAGGGAAAGTGGAGAAAAATGAGCAAAATAAACTGTAAGACAATGCAGGAGGTATTTGGAAATGGCACAAATGGTGAATCCTCTCTCCAAGTTTGTGGGAGATACAGACACCACTTGGTTTTTCACAGCCACTCAGTGCTGACCTTTGAATCTTTGCTTCCTCTGGACAAACCAACAGCAAGCCAACAATATCCAGGTAGGTAAAGACGTAAATACACTGACATTCTGTACATAGACTAAAGCCTTACCACGCAGTGCAAATACTTTACTAGACCACTTCATTTTCTGTAACAAAAACCCCTTTTTTTCACAGGCTGATCATTTCCAATGGTTTTGTAGGCCCAGCAAAACATTTAGCATCATTATGAAGCCCTTGATAGTGCTCAGGGCAGAGCAACTGCACCATGTGTATGGGAGGAACAGACCCAACCTTTTCCAACTCTGTGTTGTTCTAGAGAATCTTTGTATGATCCTTCCTGAGATTTTCCTTTAGACTTCATAGTTCCCACTGCTCCCATTAAATAGCCATGACCACCATTTGCTCTGTTTAAGTACTGTGCATACCTACAGCCTTCAAATGTTCAAACAAAGCCAGAAACAATTACAAACCAAAACCCAACCCACCAACCTACTTTTGCTCCCCTGGAGAACAATTAGGTAGCGTGGGTTATAAGTGCAAGAAAACATTTACATCCCAAGAGCGAAAGCTTCCAAAGGTAACACTTTGGCCACTTGTGGAAGAAAAAGTTGCCTCTTCCCTGGAGAAGTGCAAAAGATTTCTGCAGCCCCAGTGAAATGGTGGTTAACGCTGTTCTCCCCACTGCAGGATGGGTAATGTCTGTAAAAGCAAATTTGGCTTTTACAGGGGAACAGAGACACCTTTTGGAACATATTAAATGTCCTGTGGCAGCTAGGAGAGCCGTACACCGTGATTAAGAATACTCTGCTAACTCTTCAGAAACACCTGCAGAAATCTGTTACATTTTCCTGTATTCAAAACAAAACCTTGGGTAGTTTTAACAAGTACAGTCCCAGATTTCCCCTAATGGCTACTCTGTTTCCTGAAGGCAAAGAAAGTGATCCTTGATCTCACTGACGATAATGTAAATCAGAAATTATCCCGGTCAAGTCAACAGAGTAACACTAGGGTAAAGCTGATGGAACTGAAACTGGATTAATGGCCCAAGACTCTGGCAGCGCAAAAAGTGCTTAAACTGATCCAACAACAAAAATTTCTCTCATCACGTTATCCTTTTTGACCAGACAGTTTAATAAAAGTCCAAACTACTTTCACCAGGTTTTAATATAAATCTCCCATATCCTGTATCTTCTCATTTATGGTGAGAAACTGAAAACCTTCTTGTAAATATTTTGCTGGCAAAGCAACATCTCAGTTTTATGATGCTCTCTTGTTTAATTTTTAAGAAAGGAATACAACTAGGAATTGGATTAATGATTATCTAAGAAACAAGAAATGGATATTCAGTTACTTCTGAGTGCCAGTAATACACTCTGAGAAAAGTCTCCACTACTAAATATTGTTTTTTCAACTTTAAAAGACAAAAGAGAGCTTCCCAGCTGCCTTCCATTTCAATAAATGGCAGGAAAACAGCTGAGATGTCACACACTTCTTCAAGGTTAGTTGAGTTCCTGTCTACAAAAATTTGGCAATCACTGTTCCTTCCAAATTAAGCCATTGGGCCTGCAAGATGCTTTTCATATTTTTCTGAGAGGTTGATTTCAGGTTCTCTCCCTTCCTCTCCTGTTCACCAGGACACTGACAACCATCACAGTGGCCAGGTTTGAAGCTGGGTGCAGTATCTTAATTGTCGCACACAAATACTTGGTTCTTGGTGAGAGCCAAGAGCATCACAAGCTGAATGCAATCTGGTCTTTCCTGTGCCCTAGCACAGTTGTCCCTGGCAGCCCGAATGCCAGTACTGGTACTGCCCATGTCCCACCACTTGGCATCTCACTGAATTACTGAAAAGAAGCAAAATCTGATTCAGACTCAGATGAAAGCTTCCAGGCTGTGTAACACCCCATTATCTGTATTATTTCATTATTAATATATTCATATTCACATTATTATTATTATTATTATTGATTGTCCATTATCCCATTGTCTGAAGCATCACTGCACAATCCCAGCCTCGGCATGGGCAGGTGTCTCCTTGCAGCTAAAAGACCTCACAGATGTCTCACAAGCCTTGTGGGGAGTGGTGCTGCCCTCCTGTCCTTAGCTTGACCCATCTCAATGGGTTCAGGCTCATGCTCTTGCAGCCTGCAAAGGGGAACAGGACTGTGGTGTGAGCCCCGGCTGCCTTGCACCCCCCAGGCAATGTAGGCAGCATCCTCCAGTGGCTGCCAACATCCTCATCCATCAAAGTCCTTTACTTTGGTGGGTGTGAGTCAGAGCCCAAAGCAACAGAGGTGTTTGTGTCTTAATTCATTGTTGCAGCACACCTGCACGCTAGACGGAAAGGGGACACACATGCACACCAGGCTTGTGCGACTTTGGGACTTGGACCTGATGATCCTTATGGGTCCCTTCTAACTTGAGATATTCTATAATTCAACAATTCTCTGATATTTTGCATGTCGTGTTGCATCACAATTTTTAATTTTAATTTTAAAAATTTTAGTTTTAAAATGTAAACTCTCATTTTTTGACAGTTCTGTAAGTTTTGCTGCAGGCTCCTTCACCCACCCCTTCAAGAAACAGGATTTGTTGACCTCCACTGAACAGGGCAGCAAACAAATAAGCCTCCATGTTAAATAATCTCTACACATTTGGCACAGTCCTTACAACATTCCTCCAATGGCATTTCCCCTGTGACTGTGCAGATGACACCTAACCTTTTGTTGATCTATCAGCTAATCAAATTCATTATAAAACAAGCTGCAATGCCAGCAATACCAAGGGCAATTCAGAAGACCTTCTCTGATAATTTTACTTTTTAATTAAAGCATGATATTTGTTCTAATTTTCATTTTGTTTGGTGCGAAAAGTGCCCAAATGCCAAAGGCAACTGAGACTCCAGCTAGAGCCACGTATCCAGCTGCAATCACCACCATTTGAGAAAGCCATGGAGAGCTGACAAGAGCACCGGGTGTCTGGAGGGTTGAGAAACATGCTTGGGAAAAAAATGCCAAAGGGAAGCATTGAGGAACTAGATTTGTTTAGTCTGGAAAAGTAAGAGCGAAACATGATAAAGGTCTTTTAATATAGAAATGTTTTTAGTAAAGAGGGCAGGGATCAATTATTCTGCATGTTCTCTACACTGTGCAAATGACGTGAAAGAATCCACTTAAATGGATACGGAGACTTTTTTTTTTTTCTAATTTTCCACACAGGAAAGCACAAGAACAGGCACAGGAATATTGTGGAATCTGTTCTTGGAGGTTTAAAAGACCTCTGAGGGCAGACAGACATCTGTTGATGATCTAGTGTATTTGATCTCCCCTCAATTCAAGAGGCTCTTGAGCCCTCTCCCAATCCTTTGTACCAACAATTTTGCAAATCACTGGACTCTGTAAAACACAGGCACACGGTATGGCCCCAAGAACAGATGAGGAAAGCAGCTGGTATGCTGAGTGCTCACCAAAGGAAACCTGGAGCTCTGAGCAAAGGAATAAGTGTCTTCTTTGCAAATGAACAATACCACTGGAAGGACACTTGTCTCGGTCATTGTTGTCTCCTACAAAAAGAAATAGTTTGCAGAACCCTGAATTTAGGCTAAATATTTAGTAAAGAAAAGGGGATAGCACTGAGTTCGGTCAGACTGACTCTGCAAAAAACAGAGCAGGTCCTTAGTCCGGAGGTAATTCTTCCTCACACAGTGCCTTTTACTGAAGAACCTCAAAACACGAAGGCTTTATTGCATGATTAAGTCTTCGTGAGCTAGGTGGCAATCTCACAATATTTTATAGAACAGTGAACAGTGAGGATAAGAGTTGTGTTTTGCAGGAGCGCTGATCATCATCTGTGACTGAAATCAAAGAATTCTCACTGAGATAAATGAAAGCTAGAGATGCTCAGATTCCTCAAATCACTCCATGTGTAGCTTGCAATTAGTGAAAAAGGAACAGAACCCTAGAAGTACAGCCTTTCATTTGATAACCAACTCTTGCCAGTGGGTGTGAGTCATCACAGTATCTTCAAGCACGACTGTTCAGCAATACAAAAATAATATGAACCAGAAAGATATCACGCTCTTTGGATTGAATAGATTTCATGCAAACTTTTGTCATAATCACAACTGCTTTCCTGCCAAGTTTCAGACTTGCAGCCATGATACTGAAACCCGATGAGTTATTTTAAAAGTCACTTGCATAAAACAAATACTGTGCAGCATATGTTATGTCTCAGGTTATGAAAACATTCCTCAACAAACTGGATTAAAACAATTAAAACTGTTTCAGTCAATGGACAAAAGTTCAAGCCATAACTTCTTGAGCTGTCTCTGGTTCCAAGCTCTTCTGTCTTAACGATATGTGTGTTTTCAGACGTTGACAGCAATTTTCCACATACAATCTATTTGCAAATCTCCATACAGATTTGCTACTAGTAGAGACCTCTAAAAGACGGAAGGAACAGGCTTCGGTGTGAGATGTTGCAAGATGGGATGAGAAGAGTTCATACACAAAAACCCGGAAATACTGGCTTCGACCAGTCGTTATGTTTGCTCTCACACGGCTGTGACCCAAGAGAGCAATGGTTTGTGTCAGGGATGGGAGGTCCACCACACGCCATGCCATTCCTGCTGTTGTTTTTGCACAGTCACATCCTTCCCCAGATGTCTGGGGAAGGCTCAGATAGCAGGGGGAGTAGCCACCTGGTCAGGTAGCAATGGGGTGGCTGTCAGGGTGACTGTCCTCAGTCCTTTGAGGGAAACACTCTTCAGGAGTCATAAGGAGGAGTGTAATCAGAGCAACTACTAGAAAAGGGGAGAATAGGTAGGTACAAGTCATGCTGGTAGGCACAAAATGAGGGGAAGATAAGTTTCTGTGCTCAGGTAATGCATATTTTCAAAGGGGAAATGGAAGGCGAAGCGGAGAACATGAAATTTTGCCTCTTGGTGCCTCCAAGGCTGATCTGCTACTTGTGGCTGGAGATTCACCCCAAGAACCACCCCAAGGTATCTCCACAGGGATCTGCACTGCTGCTCTCAGAGCAGGATCATGCCAGCACAGGGCACAGCCCAGGCTCTGCTTGCCCCATCACAGTGACATGTCCAGAGCCACTCTGGGTGACTCTGATGTCCCCCCACCTCCCTGCTTTGGGCAGGGGGACGTCAATGCCAACTGGGGTTCAGTCCGAGCTACAGCCTGGGAAGTACTGACCATGCAGCTGGTGGCTGAGGGAGGGGAAATGGGAAGGGGCTGATGGTGAGAAATGCAGAGGAAAGTAATGGGGGAGGAGACTCTTTGTGGTACTCTGATTTTGGGAAATCTGGTTTAGGAATGTGTTTCAACCTGGTGAGGGAAAGGTTCCCAGCACTGTCACAGAACACGCAGTCTCCCGATGCTTTTTGGTGTTATGCACAAAAATGTTGGAACATTCTTGTTTCTTGCCCTGTGTCTGATCTTGTCTGCTTGGTTTTAGCTGTATATGTAGTAAACAGCCAATTCTACATCAGGAGCAGCTGCAACACTTTAAGTAATCAACTTCTGCATTTTATTTTTATTTTTTTCCTACCACAAAGTCATCTGGGTCTGTATGAGGCAAACCAGTAAAGCACAAGGCTTCAAAATTCCAGGATATTTGCTTTGAGATGACAGATGTAGGAATTGGCAGGGAGGTGGATGGGGAGCATGGAGAGCAGCTGTGTTATTAGTAGCAATTTATCTGGTACGACAGCGTGTAGACATAATACCTGAGAATGGGGGCCCGTAATGCCAGGCACTACATACGTATGTCATGAGAGCTAAAGCTTCTAAAACAGACCAATCACACCAGCCCTGGGACTGGGAATGAGGGCCAAAGACATTAAATACCTCCTCCAGGATTATAGAGTTGGTCAATGAGAGAGAAAAAAATGGAACCCAATTCTGTTCTCTGATCAAATGGTGTTTTGCAGTACTGAGGGCAGGATCACCTGCTGGCAGCTAAATGAAGCAAATCAGCAGTGCTTATCGTCTGTGGGCTTTGTTTTGTAGCTCCAAGCTGATCTGGAGTCATGATGAATCTGTTTTCCCTCATATTCTACTAATCTATCAAAACATGTGTTGACACCCAGAAAAATACAGTGACTGAAGACAACAGAACCCTCAGCAAACAGCTGAATATGTTTTTCTGCTGGGAGAGGTTGTACTAATCCATCACAAAAGGCAACACTAACCACTTCAGTTCATGAACTCATTTACCGCAGTGGATCTGATGTAACTTCAGGCTGACTTGCTTGGTCCAGAGTTGCTGGGCTGCTTTTTGAGCCTGGGCAAGCCCCCGATAGGAAAAGTTTCTTCCCTGGGTTTCCAGCATCCTTCCTCTTTGGTGCTGGGGCACAAGTTATAGTCTTGAGCTATGCCCTTCTTTGGAGAAACTCAGAAACCACTCAGGTTTCCCTTCTGACAAGTGCATGAAAGGATGTGGAGCATTTTTCACGGCTCTCCTGTTAATCAGAAACAGGATCTTCTATCTAGCAACACCTTGTTTTTCCTTTTCTCAGTAGACCTTTTTGTAGCTGCTATCACTGAAAGCAAAATGCTCCTTTCTAGAAACTACAATTTTGTTCCCAATGGTGGCAAACAAGCAACTGCCATGCAAATGCTATGAGTCAAAACATTTCCTACATAAACCCAGAGTGTGGTCCCTTTAGTATGTTAAATTATTTGATACTAAGAAATTTGGAGGTGTAACCACAACAAGAGTTTCGGAGCAACAAAGGACAATAAAAGACTGCCTACATCAAGAAAGAGATTTTTTTCCTGGTTCCTACAGGTGACCAGAGGAAATCTCACTCAAAGCCCCATAGAAAGTAGTTTCGAAGTAATAAAATGTCTCATGAGCCAAAATTTAGTTGTTTCATCAGCTTCTTTTGCAAGTCCAATGAATCAGCTGCAGACTTCATACTCCTCGATTAAATAGAAACACTCACCACAATCCCAACCAGCTGTGGGGTTTTTGGCACAGCTTAGATTAAGAACTTAAACTGGTCACCACGGAAGCTATGCTTTTGACCTCAATTTCGGAGAAACTGAGCTTCACAAGAAGTCCATGGCAACATACTTTTCAGTGTCTCTAAAGCCTAGTCCTTTCTTTGGAAGCCTGCCTATAGAGACTTCTTTACCAAAGAAACACATTTTTCCTCCTTTCTTTAGACACATAGGTTTATTGGTGTAGGGCTGCTCATAAACTAGCCAGCTGAAATTATTTTATATAAACTTGCTTTGAAGCCAGGGAAGGGAAAGTACATTTTACTTGTTGTTGCCTTTTTTCCACTTTAAAATTATTTTGCACACAGATTAAAGGATGAAAACACAGATGAAATAACCAGTACCAGTAGCTGTCAGCAGGATGAAGCAAGTAGCTCATGAAATAGAATAGGAAAGAAGACTAATTAATACTAATCAGGATTTTCTAGCTACCCAAAAGCTAGGGTACTCACACAATCTTTGGAAGCATCGTTTGTTCGAAAGGTAACGTCTTTTGTTAGCAACCCAGCTGAATCATTGCTATCCTGCGTTACTACAAGCAGCCAGATGTTTGATAAAGCATTTTGGGAAGTGAACAGTATTCTCACCATTAGTGGCAACAAAGATGACAGGACAGTTTTGAAAGCTTCTGTTCTCTACAAGTTTGTTTCTCTCATCACGTGTGGCTAATAGATTTGAACAGCATCCAGTGTCCAGCCTCTTATCAGAACCTTTCTACCTTTTAACGTCCTCCCGCGCTGATGGATAGCCTAAACATTAGCACGCAACCGTATGGTGCAGTAGTCATAGCTTGGCTTCCTCTGGTAAGCCAAACGTCATTTGTTCCACTTAAAAAAAAAATCCCTAAATCCATAAACAGTCATTTACAACCTCAACGTTATTGAATGGCTTCCTTGCAGGGAAACAAACAGATCCCTGCTTGAATTCACTCCTCTGAGACATAAGCCTATAAACATGAGTAACCCCCTTGCAAGCGATCCCCACCCTGAAGCCCACAAGCTATTTGCTTTGCTTGAAGGCAGCTCATGCATGAAGGTCTGATCCAGGCTGCACTGGAGTCAGGGGCTGTAGCGCTCTATCAGTTGCAGCGGGAATTTGGCAGAATCTGCCTTCATCTTTTTCCATCAGCAGGTCAAAATCCTGAGGAAAACTTTGAACGAAGAAATGAAAATCCAAAAGAGAGTTTGGGAAAGCCTTGCAAAGGATTAGGAAGTGAATTAAATAAACATCAGGTAGGAACCAGTAGCCCACTCATAGAAAGACTGGAAACACTCCCGAAAGCAAACAAAACCACCACCTAGTGCTGCTGGGAACAGGGCATTCCCTAATCACCTGTGTCACACAATCCATTAACGATCATATGGTAATAGCCATCAGCAAAGACCTGGAGAGGGAAGATATTTATTGTAGGAGATGACACACTGTTTGCAGTGGCCTATTCCACTCTACCCCAGCTTTGCTTGTTGGACAAACAGCATCTGTGCTAGGATAATAAACTTGCTATATGCTTGATTTTGGACTCAGGTCAGAGTCTGGCCTGATTAAAAAATAATAAATTAGAGTACATTTCCACAACTTAAACATGCTGGTTATTTTAATATTCAACTGTAATAAAAATATTTTTTTAAATAATTCCTTCAATTTTTTACACTTATCTAGTAATATTTTAATAAATTGAAATATGTTTATTTTATGGGAAATTTAAAACATTCCTTATGGTAATGCTATGATTCCCAGTTCCAAGCTAAAATACACACACTGACATTATTAGAGTGATTCTTAGTGATTCTTCTAGGTGCATCATCCCAGCCAAAGGTGTCAGCCTCAGGCATCTCATCTGAATTTGCCTGGCCCACCCTTGTGAAGCTACTCAGGTGGTGAAGTCTCTAGATGTTTCTTCTAGAATCCTACTTTCCTATGACAAGAGAATCAGATGAGAAATAAGGTATTTTTAACTTCCATTTTCATCATTTGCCTCTTCATTCTCTTTGTTGGGATCAAACACACAGTTGCCTGTTTCTGCTTCTGAGTTTAGCACAATGCATCCTGAGCTCAGAGAGACATTTGTTGACCCATCACACTTTTATCTTCAGAAATCCAAAGCTGAACTATCCTGAAAAGTTGCTGCAAGTCGCAGTGGGTGGACAGAAGGGTTGTGGAGGTTAGGTGTTCAAAGGGCTACAGTACTATTGAGAAATCCTCCCCGTGTTTGGACAACCAAGGCTGCAGTGTGTGTGTGGGGAGTATAAGAGGCTGGACTCATCAGAGGTCTACTTTAATGTCATCCTGTGCAAATGCGCAAAAGCCATCCTCTGCAGATTTCTGGATGTCCTGCAAGCCAGTGTTTCAGACAGCTGGAAAAGGCTGATTCCTTTTTTCCCGTGTAGGCTGTTTCTGGGGAAGCTAAAAAAACCTTACAGGTTTTTAGAATTCACTTCCCTGGCCATTGGCTAGTCCATATGAATGGAGTATAAGTGATGATGGCTGTGCAGAGGGGAGAGGGAAAAGATGCCCCCCTGAAAATGAGAGGAGGAAGCCATAACGAGCATATGCATTAGCCAAGGGCAGACAAGTACATCCTTCCCATCCTCAGATAATCCTGCACAGACGGCTCTTTATTTGCAGTGTCCTCAGCCCTTTCGGATGCCCTGGATGGTCTCCGAGTGGAGTTAGAGCAGCCTGGGGGGCCTGCCCTGCCTCAGCAGGCAGATGTGAGCCAGGTTCACACGTGTGGTTGACATCAATTAGCTGCAGCAAGTTTCCATTTTCCAAAGGGTCGAGTCAGAGTTATTCAAGCAAACACAGGGAAGCGAGAAGGCTTTTGCCCACTGACCAAGTCATCCCTAGATGATTTTCCTGACCACAAATGACAAACAGTTAAGAAGCATGGGAACCTGGCAGTATAACCTCTCCAAAACAAGAAGGAAGGAAAAGCAGAGCTTCAACTAATGACACCACTTAGCATAAAACCAGTGTAGTTAATGACTCCAGCCCAAACCTTCAAACACTCCGAGCAAATCCATTGCGAACGCAGCCCTCCTGAAGTTGAAAGGACAGGGCACAGGACTGCCCAAGGACCTATTCTGGGACAGCATCACCAGGACAGAGCAGACTCCATGTTGTTTCCACAGGCTCTCATGAAGTTTGGCACCATTGCAAGAGCCAGAAATGCTCAGTAAGTGTTTAGTTAACTAACATTTGTATTATAAACAGCGGGTAAAGGATGAGGAAATAGGACTTGAGTAAACCGTGAGAAAATGCCTTTTAGTCTGAGACCACAGCAAAAGGACTCCTAATTAAGGCAACAATGTGATTTTTCAGATTCCTCTGCCACACTATATTGCAGCCTGGCCCTAGTGACAGACAAATGCTTATTAAAATAAACTCTGATTAGAAAGCATTAATTTGAGTAACAAGATTGCTGTTCTGCTGCTCAGATATTTTCCCAGAACTGAACTTCGGAAAGATAAGCTTACACAGAAAGGTACTGTATGCTGAGAAGGTACTTTCCTGGACTAAGACATAGTGATCAGCAGAGATATTGATTGTGTTGTCTCTGGAACAACAACAAGAATTATGTATTGATTTCTCTGGAGACTGGATTATGTATCGATTATGCTAACTGCAAAGCAGAGGCCTCGGTAATGCTATCATCTCTGGCTAAAACGGTGCCCGTAGAGTAGTGAAGTCAATAGAAAGGGGAGATGAGAAATCCATTGAGTCAAAGGGTAAAGTCCCAGGGCAATTAATTAAATGGCAAAACTCTCCTTGGCTCAAGTAAGGCCAGGATTTCTACTCAAGTATTTAGCATCCTGAAAAGTCTGCTAATAGGAACCCAAAGGACAGAGTGAATAACGCTTTGGGCAAGTAAATAATTCTAGCCCGTCCTGAATCCATGTTACACACTGTGTTCAGACAGGCACTTCATTCATTGCTTACTTCAATTGGGTCATTAATGAAATGCACAGAGTTTAGAAAAAATTGAAAACTAGCTGTGGAGATAACTCTTGGACTAAGCCTTAAGGGACCATCTACTGTGGCCAGTGAAAAGCGATATCGTGTTGGCCTTTTATCAGCGAGATAATGTGCTTATGGGGGGGGACGGGACGGAGATGACTTGCTGGATAGAAGTGATAACAGCTGAATTTGTACGAGAAAGGTAACAATGTAGAAAACAGTCCCTGAAGGCTCACCTTTCAAAACACAAAGCCTCTGTAGTGTATTAAACTCTGCAGATTGCTTTACAGAAGTTTAATGTTTCTTTCTTTCTTTCAGAGCCTCCCTTACAGTGACATTCAGCTGTTGTTTTGGCCATTCCAAAAACTCATTATAACACATTCCCTAGAAGGGACATTTAATAAAACTAAACAGTTAGAGAAAGAGGTCTCAGTACTTGAATCCAATTCTTGGTACGGTATGACCTGCCCGTCCAGCATGCAGCCAGAATCGTTACAGAGTGATACACGAAACTTTCCCTACGGGAGATGGAAGCCTTCAGTGCTCAGCGAAGATGACTCACTCAGCAGCGCAAGTGCTGAAGTTTGTGTTTATTTTGGTGGTGAAAATAAGAAGGGAGAAAGAAATCGCAAGGAAAGAGCAACCAAAGGCAAAGATCCTCAGCATCAAGATTAAAGCAATGGTGTGCAAAAAGAAAACTACCCTTTGACAGCATGGAGCTGAGAGAGGGTGTTTGTGAGCAGGAGCCTGCACTCAGCTGCATGGCTTTGTCCAGTAGAAGAGCTCATATATCATTTTAATTTCATCTCGCCCAGATTTCATAGATGTTTCCTTCTTCATAAAGAACTGATTTGAGAGAAGAGCAGTAGACAAGTGGAAGGCCAGGGATTGCTGATCAGCCAGTTTCCCTTCGACGGGACTTTTCCCTCCCTTCCCTATCCTACAATTGTTGATAAAAACAAAGACATGTTTCCATTTAGCTAAATACCCATTGCTAGCCTTAGAATGGAGTAAGGAGGTTATTGCCATGTCCAGCTAACCTCTTGCAGCAAAGAAAGAAATCGCAAACATGGCCTTTATTCGGTGCATTTCCTGGAGGAAAGGAGACTGAACAGGAATTCAGATAAGAAAACTAATACTGTTGCTGTTCTTCATATTCTGTGAAGTATATTAATGGGGCTAACAATACACATTAGACATCCTATTCAGTAACATTTTTAGTACCCAGCTGAGCCCAAATATAAACTATAATGGCTTATGGAGACTGTCTTAAGGGCCATTTCAAATCAATTTAGTTTTATATAGCGACTCTCAAAGTATCTCAAGGTGATTTACAGTGAAAAAGAAAATAATAGGCTCATGATTTAGTAGAGCATGGCATGGCAGCTGTCAGACAAGAAGGCAGAAAAGCTGCACGGAGATGCAAAACTCTAATTTAAAACATATCTCTTTGCTCTTCCAGTAAAAGAAACAGCCAGGTAATGAAGCCAGGCTGGGTTCAGTTTAACTCAACTGTTCCACGAAGCACTGGGGGCTTTTCCATTTACAGGCACAACTGGAACCTAAACCTGAAACATTCCCACTCAACTGCTGAGATTAGGAAGAGCCAGGAAAGAAATATTTGTGACCAACTCCTTTTAGCAGTTTTACCATCATATTTCACAACCTCAGAAATTTTAGACTTCCTGTGGGTTGGACTTTTGCCCTACGGACTTATTAAGTCAAGAAGGCAGCTTTAAGCGCCTTTTTCATGGAAACTGTTAAAGCCTCTCCTGAAGAGGCAAGATTCTAGTCAAGGAATATTGATCTTGCCAGTGTGGCAACCACTGCACTGCTCCTGCTAAGCAAAGGCAGGCTGCAGGTGGAGATCCCTTCAGATGACAGTGTTGAAGTGGTACAGGCCTCATGGGGTCTCTTCCTCTTAACCATCAAGGTGGCACATGCCTTGTTAGGTCTCCTCCTCTTTAGAGACAGGATCCTCTCACCAGTGCTCATTCCCACATAGCACCTGAGCTCCAGCTCACAGTTGGACCTCTTTGGAGAAGTCGGTTAACGATTCTCCAGAGCATGTTTCAAGGATGGGGGTGTCTTTAGCTGCATGACACCTCTTCTGTGTTTACTCTACTGCTCACCACTCAAGTAAAGCCGCTAAGGAAGCCACGGAAATGCTTGTATTTTGTCATCCTCCACATGAAAATCATGTGTATTCCTTACATTTCCCTCCCATCAAATAGTTCAGAAAGGCCTGTTGGATGTGAATGTTTCAACAAACTTTAGGCAATATTAATATCTTTCGAGGTGAGGACCTCAGTACAAAGAATCATAGAACAGATCAGGTTGGAAGGGACCTTTAAAGACCACCTGGCCTAACCTTTCATGGGAAAGGGAGACTAGATGAGATAATCTAGCACCTTGTCCAATCGCATCTGCAAAGCCTCTAGTGATGGGGACTCTACCACACCCCTAGGGAGGTCGTTCCTATGTGCCACTTCTTCAAGAGGTCTAAACCACCTGTTTGTGCTTCCAGTCACCAGCACGCATTCAGAATTTGTCATTGCTGTTGCCTGTAGGCCAGGGAGACGATGGAAGCCTAACCTGCTCATGTCATCCCCGGCAACCCCAACAAAAGGCCGCTAGACCTCTTCTCAACTTCCCCAGAGAGCATGTAGGGGCTGTTCAAGATGTTAAAGCTGTGAATCGCCTGAATTGTGATTATTCCCTCCTCAACCATCTTGGCAAGCACTGAGCTTGTTTGGTGGCCTCAGGGCTGACACTGACTGTTCTCACACAGAGCTCTGCACGCAGGAATTCACTGCTCCCAGACGTTTGAGTCTGCTAATGGTGCAGTGCAGCACCATCTTGTAGACAGTGGCTGTGTGAGTCACATAAGGCTATAAGTGCTGGTGTGATGTCTATTCATCCAGGGAAGTGTTTTCTGCTCCTTTCTGCTGCGCAAGTAGTATATGTTTTATTAAATAAAGTACATGTTCCCTATGCAAATGAATGCACTTTAAAACGATGATATACTGACACATTGTATGTTAAATATGTATGACATTTAAAAATCTAAGCAAGAACTAAAAATCTTTTATAAATATTAAAGAGCTTGAAGTCTGCTTTTTGTTTTCATTTTGTTTCTGATCCTGCGCTCTGGGAAAAATACTCCTCACGTTATAAAACTGAATTATCTGTCCAAGAACTAAACCTATAATTTTATTCTATCAGTCAATCTGTATGTCACACTATTTTTATATCAAGACAATCAGGTTCTTTGAAGCACAGACACACACCTACTTAAAAGAAGTGTTCCTATGAAAGCAGAAGACTTTGGAATCAGCGGCAAGAGACTGATAACTAAATGGAGAAATGCAGCTGCTAATGAAAAGGTTTATTTGCTGGCCAGGATGATAACCCATTAGGACATTTGTGTCTAGGATTATCCCTCTTGACTGCAAGCATCTAACCTTGTTTCAACTCACTGACTCCTAACAGCTTGAAATCTGTCCTTTGAAGATTCTGATTTCTCTTTCACGACAAGAAAGGACAGTAGGCCATCTGAACTCCTAACCTCAATACCTTAGTTAGGTATCTAAAGAGAAATGAAATTAATCCAGGCCTTGCTCTATTTTTGTAAGTTTTTGTTGCATGGGAGACCTCTTAGAGAATCTTATATTCAACCCACCGCCATGGCACAGTCAACCTCGGCTCTAGGAAGTATTTTCTGCTACGTCGGGCTTACATAGCCCTCTGCGAAGAAGCAGACGTTTCCCATTAAGAAAAAAAACGTGCAGCAAGACCAATGCAGACATTAAAGCACCACCATCAGGGAGACAGTTTTAGATTACAAGTGAAGGACAACTCTGTGTTCCCTCCTGCCCAAAGATGTTACAGTAACATGCAAATATCAGAAAAGTTTCAGAACAGACTGTAAATACCCTGTGCCCATTTTACACACTGAGAAACCAGGTACCCAGGTCACATGTGAAGTGCAGAGCAAGGCAGAGAAAGGAAACTCCAGCTCTGGAGTTCCAGTGATTTCCCTTCCTGTAACACCACTACTTTTTCTTGAGGAAGAAGAAACTGCTCTCAGATTGCTCTTCATTGCACATTCACCCACCTCACTAAACTATTCCATGTGTTTCTGCTGCACTATGAGGCTGCTGGCAAATGGACAAGGATGGCAGGAGTGCCATGGGGCAGCAGGGAAGGGATTTGGCATCTGGAAACCTGCATGAAGACAAGCTGAAATGGGGCAGGACTGTCCTTCTCTCACTTTACTAGCCCCACTATCAGCAAAATGCCTTTCTCCATTTCCACATGGGAACTAGAGCAGTGGGAAATATTTTCCCTCAGTGTTTGTCTCTCATTCCTCTGTTGACAGAAAAGTTAAGACAAATGGTCATTTTGGTGGATTTAAAAAGCAGTGGAACTTCATGCCTCTAATGAATGGGCAGCAGGAACTCATACTGGCAGTACTAAATGGCTGCACATGAAACTAGCCAGGCTCAGTAAATGAAACCAGATCCCAAAACACAGTCTGAGATAACTGAAAGTATGCATTGAAATTTATTGTAGGAAAATGACTGACTGGAAAAAAAAAAGTGGTCTGCTCTGCCCCTGCACCTCCAAAACATATTGTACCATTTAAACACTTTAGAAAGAAATCTGCCAAAAATGCAATTAATTCTCCTGAAGGTCAAATGTATTTCTCTCGTAAAACAGTTGAAACAGCAATTGTACATCTTGATTAATCTTATGAAAGCAACCAGGGAAAAATCCTAGGATTGTTCTTGTGTTTGAAGTCGGATGTTTGTCGCTTACTGGCAGTGACTTCTGTTGCAAAGGTTAAACGCGGTCAACGAATGATCGAAACCCACCCCAAAAGGGTTAGTCCCAGTGCAGCCTGTCCAAAATTCCTCCAGCAGATTTGTACTTCTGTTTGGAGTGCCACCCTGTGGACACAGCAGCTGCCATGAGGTCCTCTCCTTCGGAGGAATGGCCAGCGTTGGAAACAAGAATGGGAGATAGCACCTCTCAGCTCCAAATCACACTGCCCAGTGAGTCTTGCCTGTCCCTGCCTGCCCGGGGGCAGATGGTGGCGGGGGAGGCGTGGGAGGTTTTGTACCAAATTACAGCGTCTGTTGCCAAAGACCACTCTTGCCAGTGCGTTCTACATGACAGTGTATGAAACGCCACAGCCTCTTTTGAGCTGGATAGGAAATAATGGTGGCACCTGTGGATAACAGCTGAGGTCTCTTGCATTACACCACAGATGTAGAGCTTTGCACTCTGCAGAGAGACCAGAGAAGCCCCCTGCTCATCCACAGACGAATTAAGCCCCCGGTGAACTCAGGTTCATCCTTAGAAGTCAATTGACGGATTGGATTATATTTTTTTTTCCTCTCTGTTTGTACAAGACTTGCAGGTTTATTCACTGGAGATTGCCACCATAAATTTTAGGAATCTGGCTTACAAAGCCTATAACAACCTTGTTTAGCAAAGGTGTGCCGCGCAACGTTCCTTCAGTAATGCCACTCTGGCTGCCCCTTACCTCTGAGGTGAGGTATTTCATCATGATTTCCTTTCCTTTCTCTCCCAGCTTTTCATCTGGAGCAATTTCATATTCTGCCTGGAACAGATAAAAAAAAAAAGTCAATATTTGCACTCATATTTCACCATTATAACTTTATTTTTGATGTGGCCTTAATGGAACGCTCTGTCTGAAAAATCAGTGGGATAAATATCATTTTCTGATGGAAGCAAAACCCATACACACAATTGTATTGAAAATCTTCAACAATATTTTGACCAAACCCTAGTGGTGCATTTTCTGAGATGATGTCTCTTAATTAACACCAACAAAATGTAATTAATTTATATTTTATAGCCTTGCCAAGCTAGCTTTCAGAGAGCATTCAGGGTTGGAACTTGATGATCTTTAAGGTCCTTTCCAATCCAAACCATTCTATCATTCTATGACTAGAGATGGCAACTTTATTTGGTTTTGCTCAAAAGAAAGATGGACACAGAAGGTAAAATTATTTCTTTGAGTAGTAGAGAAAACGAATGTTTGTTAACTCTTGCCACAGTGGTATTTCAAGCACCAGGTGCACTCCTTCAGTAGATTGTCTTTTTGGTCAAATGTGTCGTTCCTATTTATCTGAGTCTTCCCCTTTGTCTAACACTTCCCCTTGGTCTAACACTCCTGCAAAGGAGAGAGATTTGCCCATCACTTTTAGTGATCCTTGACTTAGTCCCTCCAAAAGGCAGATCTAAGAGCCAACTTCTTAGGTGGACTTCTTAGGACCAAGACAAAACAAGAAAGATCATTTAGAGGAATAGACACTAAAGGCAAAACTCTCTTTGACTTCCCCCGTGCATTAAGAAAGAGAGGATCACATTCCCCCAGACAAAGTTTACTCTATATTCCGTAACATTACTGACTTTTGCTGAGTTTCAGGACAACATTAACACATGAAACAAAGGAAGCATTACTTGTGCACCATGAAGACATTAATCACTTCAGTTAAAGTTTTGGATCCATGGGAGGCATTTGAAGGAAACATGTGCCAGATGGGACTCCAGTGGCTTAATGACGACGACAAGTTCTCAGAGACATACCCACCTGGCACTGCCCAGGATACAAAGCTTTAGCCTTAGGATCAAAATATTATCCAGAAAAAAAATAAATAAAAAGAAGACAGCCTAACAGTTTTCATGGCTGCTCATATTAGAAAAAGGATCCCAGAAAATCCTGCCAAACCAATTAAGTAACCTGGTCCAATACAAGCTGTCTGAGATGACAAATGAGGAGGAAGTTAAAACTTAAAAAAAAAAAAAAAGGTAAATCAGACTGAACTGGCAAACACTTGGAAGAACAAATTTCAGAACTATTGCCCATTGGAAGACATATGTACTGCTCCGAGCTTGATGCAATAAATCCGAAGGCCAGCTGTAATGGATACCCTAGCTAAGCAGACCTAGGAATGACACGAAAACCACAATGTAGTAATAATGCTATTACCCATCTGTCTGGCCAATGCTGATTTAGCAATTGCAGCTGAAGTCTGAAGCTACATATCTATACACATCCATAGCAGGTTGCTTGAACAATCTAGAACTACGACCTGATTTGGTTTGGGAAATAACAGAGAAACTTGTGTTGCTGATGAAAAATACACCGAAAGCCAAGTGCAGTACTTCCCTTTTAGTGACCGTTTTTGGGATGAACTGATTACATTCACATAAAACTTAATACAAGGGTTTTAAAGAATCTTTCATCCAATTTCCTGTCCTTTTAGACGGTATCAGAGTATGGGTCATTTCAGCTCTGAAAGCACAGACATTCCCGAATGCCTACAGCACCTCAGTATTTTTCTCCATGATTCCTTACTAGGGTGTAAAGCCATGGCAAGAGTAAGAGAAGGAACAATTTTTTAAAGGGTCAAAATTGCATCTTATTTGGACCTTGGAGTTTATGGTTAGATTCACAGACAAACTGGGTGTTTTTCACATAAAAGAAAACCAAAGCAATGTATTTTAATTTAAAAAAAATGTACTTAAATGTAACTGTCTGTGCAGAAGAGTGGAGAACTCCTTGGCATTGCCTTGACATGGATGCTTTTAGATCTTCTGAGTCCGTTCAGGGCTATTTACAATCTTTCTAATAATGACCGTTTGTTTCTTCTTCACTTGATTTTAGACTCTGGACCTTGGTAATATACTGGCTCCCTAGTAAATAAAACCTGATTCAAAGTCATCACCTGCCATTTGAAGTGCACCAGAGAGATGTCAAAAAATTGGATGTCCTTTTTGCTACAGATACCCTATTACATGTACATCCCATCCGAATTGTACAACCGGAAGCAAATCAGGACAGACCAGAAGACAAAAGTTTAGCAGGAATTGGAACAGTGTTTTGAAATGCTGTTCCTGATGGGATCCAACACATGCAGAGTATCTAATCCTGTCTCAAGAGAGTTGGGAAGGAATAAAAGGAAAGTTTAATTATACTTGCATTTGACATTCTCAGAAAATGTGACACTGTGGTGGTGAAGGTAGGAAGTGACAGACAAGTGAGGATGTGAGAAGAAACCATAATCTTCAACTGCGAACAGTGATGATTTCACTGCAGCTCAAGTACTAGAAACCTGTTTCATTTTGTTTCTAAGTTCATCGTTATTTCTCCCTTCAGTGCCACTTTTGAGCTATTCAGCACCAGATCCTGGTACGTTTTCATGCATGGACTGTTATTACAGGCAGAATTGCCCATGTAGACAGACAGAGTCACTTCCCCATGCTAACCCTGCCGCATGCCTGGGAAGCTTACCAAGGTCCTCAACTCTCAATCTTGTGCTTAAATCACAAGATACATCCCCTTCTTCCACAACACTCAAAAGCACGGCTATGGTTTGCAAATCCTTAATTGCTAGAAATAACATCGTTACTTAAAAATCCATGTGGAACAAAATATTTTCCATTATTCCTTTGATGAATCCAGGCATGTGTTTCAAGGCTCCTGCTCTGAAGTCTAATAGCTTCTCCATGCCCTAGTTAGGTCAGACAGGGCCCTATTCATAGCTCATAAATGAGGGGAGGATTTATGATCACCCTGACTGCATGGGACGAGCTGCAGGGAAGGCTCTTTTCTGTGGGCAGGAGCGGATCCTTCAGTCCAAATAGCGAGAGGATGTGGGCTGGCCGCCGTTTGTTGCTAACTTTTCTTCTGGCTGCTGTTTTGGAGGTAGTAGTTACTTTGGTGGCTGCTGCTTCCCTAGAAGCAGCCCTGGATGAATGGGGGCCTGGGGGGTATGAAGCATCCTTCCCTCTGGAGAAGCCATCCGTGGGATGGGCTGAGTGAGATCGGATGGGAAAATGCACTTCTACCAGGAAAGGGAGCAATGTCCAGCCTGTGGCCAGCTGTGAGATGGGGCCATGGGCTCAGGGATGGCTGAGCAAGAGGTTTGGGGACTGGAGGGTGCCTGTGATGGATTAAGCATCACCGGGGCAATGGCACAAGGACACAGCAGGGACTTGCATCAGCAACCTTCCTTCTGACACATCATTCGATCTAAAGTTTGATTTTCATCTTGATATTCTTTGAGCTCCTGAAACTACATGGCTTAAAAATATGTGAAAATTTAAAAAGGGAGCCAAAGGGACCTCTCAGCAGATCTGGGAGGACACTCACACAGCAGGTAGCTGCTGGATGCCTGTGAGAGCAAGGCATGGCCACAGGAGTTGGTTCCTCATACCCATCAGGAGACAGATAGGAACACTCCCACCGGAGAAGTTTTGGTGTCTTGGCAGATGTCAGGAGCAGCAGAGTCACCTCTTGAGCATCTGCAGGAGGCTACTGGCGTTTCGGTCCCAATTTTACACCTCTGCTTTCTCAGGTCCCTCCTCAGCTATCCCCAGCATCTCTCCCTGCTCCAGCCCCTGGTCACTCCTCCCTCGGACTCCAGGCTCTGCCTGTTATTGCTCTGAGCTCCAGTGACTGCCCCTGCACTTGCCTCTATGACTGAAAATTGGAAGGCAAAACCCCAACAGCTGGGATTCATAATAACTCACTTTTCTAAATGAAAAGTTAACTTGAAACCATATTTTTTCATATTTAAACACAGGGCAAAAGGAGCCCTTTTGACTGTTTAAAAACACGTTTTGAGTTAATGAGTTTGTTGATATCAACAAACTGGCATTTCTGATGGAAAAATTTGTGAACAGCTTTAAGACACACATACACAGATGGTTCATATACCATGTAAGGGACTTACCAAACAAAATCTCCCTAACAGTGCAACAGAGTTTTTGGAAATGGCATTAAGTGGATGCCCACTCGTTTTTACCTCAGATAAGTGTAACGTCTAGTGAAGTATTCAGCTGGAAAGTCCACCCAAGGAGATTGTGCCTCTCACCCGTGGTCTAGCCTAGATAGCACAAGTAGAAACAACCTGGAGAGGCAGTGGGGCTATTTTCCTCCAGAGGATATATTTCTGTATGACTTCAGGCAAAGAAATAACATCATACAGGTGAGAGAGAAAATGATGTCAGGTTATTTTCACCTAGACCAGAATTAACCATGTTCTCCTCCAGTCAATCTAAATTTGGTCCACATGAAAATGTTAAAATCCCTGCCTTGAAAAAAAAAAAAAAAAAAAAGAGAGAGTAGATGAAGCAGGAAAGGGAGTCCAGAAACTAAAGTATTCATTATAACAGCACACAAAAATCACAGGAGAGGAGGGATAAATGTCAGGAGCTGGCACCCCAGGAAAGTGCTGCTAAGAAGGGGACCCGGGCAAGAGGTCCCTGCTGAAGTGCTGCCTTCTTGTGCTGGAGGCCGGGCTGCAGGGAAGGAAACGTGTCCTTCTAGCAAATTCACTGCTTGCTGACCTGCCTTTCAGCACAGGAAACATATCCCCTAACACTTTATTTTAATGGCTCTCTTTCAACAGCTCCAAAGTTGTATGATGTCGCTAAAACATTTGTAAGCACAGCCAAAGCCTGCTTTAGGGCTGTGCATGGATTCTTTGTTAAGGGCTGATTTAATCATAAACCATCTCCATTTAATGATAATAGTTTATGTTCACGTAGTTCCTTCATCTGAATGGCTACATGGGAGATCTTTGTGTCTACATGCGCACAGACAAGCACACAACGCAGTCAGAGGCAGGAGCTGCAGCCACTGGTACGTCTCACTAGATATTTTATCTAGTCAAGTCAGGACCTCTGTCGTGAAATTGTTTGCACAATATCTGTAATAACAGATGGCTCTCTGTCCTTATAGCCTCGCTGTACGGGCTAGGAGAAGGGGTTGCTGTTGCCCCATTTCCCAGTCAGCCAGACACACTGATGGTCATTTACTGGTCCCACAGCAGCGGTGGGAACCAAACACCCACAGCTCCACCAGCGCTACACTGCTAAGCTCTGCACCTCTTTGTTTTTATTGCTTTTATCACTTAGTGTTGGGGCCCGCTGCTTCCAAACCACATATCTTTGTAGTCTGTTTTACAATTGATAAATTGTGGCTAGTTACTCAAACACTGTTCTCAGAAAACATGTAGAAACTTTATGCCTCTCAGCGCTTTAATCTCAGTTATTGGTTGAAACTGGCCAATATATTCACAGGTTTCAGAGGGAACTGACAGATACACACCTACATGCATGCAGAATTTAATGATACAAATCCTTTTATCTTCAGAAAATGGCCTAACAACTGCTTAACTGCACAGCCAAAAACCCTCAGACACTGCTATAATTAGATTTGCAGAGGCTACATCAGACCACTATTTCACCCAACAGTCGCAATAAACGTCCAGCAAAGAGGAGATTTTATTTTCTCTTTACGTATTCTGGTCTGCAGGGTCTGGTGGATTTTACCAGTCTCTGGAAACAAAGGTGTGAGAGAGAGAGCTTGCAAGACCTAGTCTCCCGTAAGTATGGGAATGGAGGTTGTTGGTAGGTTGTTGAGTGTCTGACTCAGCTTCTGGTTTCCTCCCAGGAGTCTGGATCACTGCTTTCTTTGCAGGCAGTTGAGTGCGCTGTTTAAAAAAAACGTATTAAAAATTGGGAGACATCAATTACTGGCTTCTGCCAATGACTTACTGTGTGACCTGGTCATCAAGTCACTGAGCTGTGCTCTGTAAAAAAGAGGTAGTCCTGCCTCTCAATGTGCAAAAAGCTCTGGGAGCCTCTAATCAACAGCTAAATATTTTTCTCTATTATTTTTTTCTTTTAATTTGATATTACACAAAAGCTAAGTGTTGCATTTCATGTTAGAAAAATAACTAAGTCAAAAGAAAATGGGGACTCTTGGCTTTTTCTGCTTGGGGCTTGTTACAGCAGGTGGTCTCCAAAAGGTTTCGCATTCCTGGTGGTCTCAGAATGGGGCTGTAAAGTCAAACTTCTGGTCTCATTATAGGACTTTCTTGCCTAACGTAGGAGTTGGCCTGAATCCCACTACTCACTCAACGCAGCGTGACCCCCCTGGCCAGATTTCAGTAGCAATCATCTCATTTAATGGCTACAGGCTGCGTTGCTCGACCTTAGTATTGCCTAATACAGGGATTTTCATGGGCTGGGAGCGAGCTTGTGCAGAATTTGAAATCAATAAACAAAGGAGACTGCTGTTAATTAGTGTTAAAAAGAAGAGAGAAAGGGTAAATAGTCAGACCTCCACAGAGCAAGGCATTTTCTTCATGAAATCCTCCTACTGCCCATCTGAGCCTAACTGGGAAAAGATCGCTGGCCCAGTAAAGGTACACAGGGCAGCTCCAGTCTGCAAAAGCAACCCGGGGGTGGGTGCAAAGCCTCGCACCCTCACAAAAGGATTTGGGGATGTCAGTCCAGGACTGCTCGGAGAAAGAGCTTTAAAACAAAGTCAGCCCCACCATAAGCTTTTGCAGCACTGGTGTCGCCTGTGCTGCATGGATGCTGGGAGGACAGGGAGTTTCAGTGCTTGGCATGGCTCCACGAGGCTTTGAGAGAATGAAATGACACAGTGCCCTGCACTCCTGCAGCCGGAGGCAGACTGGGCAGCCAGGACTGCTGGGAGAGCCTGGGACACTGGCAAAGGTTATCAGGCAGTGCTCTGGGGCCAGTGGCACTGGGGGACACACATGGGGGGACAGCAATGGTTCCTTTTGCCCAGATGTTATTACAGCTGTCAGGTCCAGTAGTATGCCCTGAGCGCCTGCTGTCAGGTGCGTGCAAGGTTCACACATGGGGGCTTGTTCTCTGCATCCCCTGGGTGCTGCTGGAACCCAAATGTGACGCCTGCTGCTGCGACGAGGCGTGAGAACAGAGCAGAGCCTTGTAACCCTCTCCTAACTGAGGAAAGCTCCCTGGATGCGTTCCTGTGCGATCTGATCTAGGTGTTCCTGCTCTGGCAGGGGGATTGGACTAGATGATCTTTCGAGGTCCCTTCCAATCCCTAACATTCTGTGATTCTGTGATTCTGTGATTCATTGCCCATCTCCTGGAGGCTGCGGGTGTCACACTTCATGTGGCATTTCTGCGGGGATGCCTCCCCCCTCAATGGGTGTGTGGTGTTTCATCAGTGGCAGACACCTTTCCGGGTGCAGAGAGGTTCGGTGCCAGTTTGATGCAGGGCAAACACATCCAAGGTACCTGAAATGTCCTCCTGCCTGCGGGCCTTGAGCACGGAGCATTTGTCAGAGGCAGTAGTTTGATGTACCTCGATGGCTAAACCTTTCCACAGGGAAAAATCATGACTAGTGCTAGGAACATCAGGTAGAAGTTGTGACCAGCTAAACCTGATTTGAGTAGGGCTTCATCCAACGCTTTCTATGATACTGTAGCTTTGCTGTAGATGCTGCAGTACTGACATGAAGTGACCATACGTCCTCTTCCAGACCCTTACTTTTACAACTTCAGTGCAACCCTCACATCTCCCTGTACTTCAGAACAGCTTCACCCCAGTACAAACAAAAAAACCTTCACTCCTATTGGTATGCATCATTTTGCTTTTGACATTGTTTTGCTTTTGCCTGTCAGCATCAGCCAGAGAGCAAAGCCCCCGGACAGTGTTCAAGGCCAGGCTGGATGAGGCTTTGAGCAGCCTGCATAGTGGGAGATGTGCCTGTCCATGGCAGGGGGCGGAACTCGGTGGTCTTTAATGTCCCTTACAGCACAAACCATTCTGTGATGCTATGATTTAGCCTTTTGGCTCATCAACACCCTACTCTTCTGCAGGCTCCCAGCAATGAAGGCACTGAGAGACTTTTACACCATGAACAGCTTCTCCTGCTGGCACTACACATGTCCAGGTGCTGTCAGATCAGGAAAGAGTGTCAGCTCCCCCAGAGCTGGGAGGTGTTGCTCAGTTGCTGGGTTAACTGATAGCTCACTGCGGTGGAAAACGGAGCAGACTTGTTTCTTGGTGACCTCAACCAAGTCACTTCTATATCTTGTGCCTCTGGTTTCGTATGTGAAAAATGCGGATCACAATCAGGATGTCCTTTGTAAATCATCCTGAAGTCTACTGACAGAAAGGCTTGGCAGGAGACAGATATTAGTATTACCATCCTTCTCATCCTCATCCTCTCTTGTCACTCTATTCATCATCTTCCCTTTCCTCCCAGTGCCTCCCAGCATTTCACTCACATCAAAAGACATCATTCACAGCAGCTCAGCTGCTTGGGTGTTGATGTGAGCCTGTCCTTCCCCTGCTCCCCAGCTCGCACTCCCTGAGGCTGGTACCGACCCCGCATGCAGCGCTACTTCTCTACTGCCAACGATGCTGGGATGCTGAGGGGCTCAGCCCCTGTCCGCTGCTTGCTCTGGTGTGTCAGAGACAAAATCACGTCCCACAAAACAGCGATTTCTTGGGGTCAGAGGAGTCTCCTCTGTCAGGAGAGTGCTGCAAAGCACTCCAAAATATCACAAGAATTGACTTACCACCGAGTCTAGGAACCTAATGCAGCACTCAAGCTCGGGTCGAGTTTCACAGAACTGCCGAAAGAGGAGCCTTCCGATCGGCTGCTTTTCACATATGCTGCAGTAATCTCTCTCTAGAGGCAATAAAGAAAAGAAGAGAAGCATGAAAACGAGAAGAGCTTCGCCTTTTGGGTTGATCAGGAGTTTAAAGCATTGCAAGTGAATGCAGAACTAGGACCCAAATCAGAGCTGCCGCCTTCTCCCTGCCACCACATTCCAGGTATACAAATGCAAATATATTTAATGGCTTTAAGACTCAAACAAGAGAGGTTCAGTTTTGAAGAGCTGATGTTGGTAAAAGCTCCACAAAAGCCATTCAGCTATTATGAAAAAATAAATTCACATTTTTCTTTGGTGGGAATGCATGCACTCTGCAAAGGTACCGCTCAGACTGGTGGTGGTTGTGGGAATGTGGGGAGCAAATTACAAGTCCTCAAAATGAGTCATACAGTAAAGAGCAGAAAAAGCTGGAATTTGTGGAGACCTTTCTAGATGCACTAAAGTGCCCCTGATCTCTGGAAATGCTCAATCCACTCTTAACTAAACAATTATTGCAAACTATGTATTTTCAAAGGTTTCAAAATTTCTGCCATTTACTCACTGAGCACTAATGAATGGATGGAGCATATGGCATCTAGCTGCTTTCAGTTTCACACAGGACTCCTTTAAGAACTGTATTTCCCCTTAAACACCATGTTTAAATGCCATTCTCCTGTGCTGGCGCATCCAGAACCATCACCCCCAGTAAAGCAAAAGGTCCTTTACCCATCACAGGGACTATCTGGAGGAAGATGCGGGAGAAGGGCAGGCAGCATTAACTGGCATTGCACCAGTACAAATGCTGAGGGTTTAGATATTTTTTTCTGGTGAGAACAGCAAATCCCCCAGCCTGTTTGGAGCAGCAGTACTCGCTTAAGACACGTCATTCCTCTAGAAGCACACACATGTCAAACAACATACTGTGTTTCCTTGAGCGTTCCTCTCACCACCCTCCTCGTTGCCATATGGCACTTGCTGTTATTATGGAAACAACCAACTTCTAAACACATAACATAGCACTGCAAACAGACATACGAAACCCACACAAGTTGTCAATGCCTTGGTTACTTCTCTCTCAAACCTGGAGTCACTCCTGCAATGTTTTTAACTCCCCCTTTGCTTTGTCCCTCTGCACCCTTCAGCTCTATCTGCTCCGAGGAGAACATCTGGAGGCATGTGGCTGCCATGGAGCTCACCTTGGCCGTGGAGATACTTGGCCAAAGGACTTGCTCCTCAAAGCTCACTCCCTGGGCACCATGCCCTGCAAAATCAGGACATTCCTCCTGCGTGGAAAACGCTGCAGGATCTGTTGGAGTTGCTGACTTGTAGGTGTTTGGCAAGTGGGCAGGAGCACCCAAGGCTGCCTCTTGTAAGAAGAAGGAAGGTGCCTGTCCTGTGTGCAGGTGTGGCTATACTTCAGGAACTGGCCCCTGAAGTACCTACAGGGTGGTTGCTGGAGACATGGGTTGGGGCTATCTGGACTGTGCTTTTAATTCAGTATGGTCCTGCTCTGGTCTGGCCTTCTGAATCAGTCTGGAACAACATACCAGCACCATTTTGTGGCTCCCATTGCTTGGATCAGGATGTCACTCAATCTATCCAGAAGATTGCAATGTTTTGATACCCTCTAGAAAATAAAATTGGATTGAAATCACTGTGTGAATCCTAACTGGACCTCCAGTCTATCTAACTGCCAGGAGCAAGCCCATGGCCCTGGTTTGTTTGCATGAGCTGGAACCTCCAGCGTGGTCCATCACGACACAGACACATACGGCAAGAAAGCCAGTGGACTCGCTTGAGCGAGCCTTGGGGTGTCTCTGCAAGTGGTACAAGCTTGTGCTGCTCGACCGAGTATCGTTTTTTGTGAGAAGGTAATTGCTGAAGAGATGTGCAGACATGCACAGCACTAAGGTAAGGAAAGGAATTTGGTAAGTGCCTGAGTGGATCAAAAAAGCAACTCAGAACGTCCCAGAGGCTGGCACAAAGTCAGAGGCTGCACAGCTCAGGTGAGCTCTCCTGTGATATCTGGAGGTTGAACGATGATGCTCTCTCTGATGCTATTTTCTGCTGCCTTGACTAACTCACTCTTCTGAGGGTATGAATAAAATATACACCCTGAATGTTGGCAGCACACAGCCTGCCTGATGGCAGGACACAGTCACTCCAGAAACCTATGCCCACAAGAACTTTCCTCTTGTTAAACGAGCACTGCAAAAAATGCGACTGTCTGAATTTGTAACAGAATAAAGCACAAAGGAACAAATACATTAATCAGCTAGTTTGCCCTATATTTTCTCTTGTACGGCGCTATTTGATGTATGGCAACAACTCTTGTTGTACAAAATGCAGTTAGTTTATCAGAGTTGTTCTGATTTGGTGACACTCACTGTAGCAGAGGATGCTCTTCTAACAAAAGGGCTCATGATTGCAGGTCCCATAACTGTACTTTATAGCATAGCAGGAAAAGAAAACAAGCAGCTAAACACTATTACATATGTGGATATATGAAACATAAAGAAAACATGAGCACAGACTTCCTGCTATGGTACATAACTTGGCTAACATGTGAGAAGGGCGACTCGTTCGTAATGAGGAAAAAGGAAATACCAGAAATGATCTCTGAAAACACAAGAGCCAGAGCAGTTCCCTGGAGCCATCCACTCCTCGGTCATGTTTGTTTAAGTGCTGCATATACCAACAGAGACAATAAATACATGATGCAACTGCTTTCATTCCTTGTAGGTGACACAAAATATTTTCTTAGGCCCTGATCTTGCTGTTAGCCTCAGTGCGTCAGCTAAAGGAGTCTGCTCTCAACTCATTCTTGGGATGCATGGGCTCTGGAGTGGACGAAGAAAGAAAAACACTTCTCAGCTAAAGCAGAAAAAAAAGGAGTGGATAGTTTTATTATAGTAAGGAAAGCAGAAGTGTTTTAACAGCATGCTGCATCCCGGAGACCTGGCTGAAGCACCCAGAGCCACGTTCATGAGCTGCTGTACGAGGGGAGGGGATCCGTGTGGGTACCACAGCCAGGGGCTGCCTTGGGCTGGGGCTAATCGTCGTGTCACTCTCGGTCTGCCTGCCAGTAAAAATATCCATCCAGTTTCAAAAGTTTAAAAAATAGAAAGAACGATTTCCTGAGGAAATGGAAATGTTAAACACTGGGAAGTGAAACCATATGCTTATGATGATGATGAAGTGTAACTAAAACAGCTCGGAGAGTGATATCTTTGGTAGTCAGACCCTCCTGCTTCAGCACAATCCTGTTTAACACCTGCAAAGTCACCCAAAAACGGAGGTGAAAAGCTGGGTGGGTGAAAGCCCCAGGAAAGCAGTCACTTCTCACTGAGGCCAAAGGCTTTATTTAGAAAATATCACTGGCAAACAATGTGGGCATGGAATTGAATTCTTTATCTTCCTAACAGCGTAACGACACAGATTAATTTAGAAAAGGTGTTATATAAAATTCCATCATAAACATTAATAAGATAAAGATAAATAACATTTATTCTAAATTCTACTGACTCATTTTTCGCTTTACTTTGAAGTTCATGTACTGAAACGCTGCTTTAGAGAGCACCCAGCACACAGAACATACCCGCATACAGAGAACACCATCACCACTCAAAGTCTGTGGCCAAATTTGTTCCCCAACAGATACTCTGGTAAGGTTTTGAAAAAGATGGAAGCACATGCCTAGGAAAAACAGTCCTATTAACAAAATTTCATACTGATCAAAAAAACACCATTGATGAAGTGAAAAGCACAAAACAAGGTAATAAAGCAAGCTGCTGTCGATAAAATTCCCAACTTTCAAGTAAAAGTAAAAAAAAAAAAACAAACTAATATTTTAATTAGATAAAAACCTCCCTGTACCCTGCAAAGATTTTTTCATCTAATTTCCCATGTAAATACCTAGCTTTTTATTTTTTGCTGTTTCAAAATATCACTTTAGCAATTTTGGAGAGAAACAGTGGTCTGCAGAGAGACCAGGCCCCCCCTCCTCTTTCACATTTGCAATGTGTCTGTGGGTTTTGATGGGTTAGTCGTGAGCTACAAAACTGGGTGATGACTCTTGGCTGAAAACCAGTCTTTTCTAATATTATGGAAAGTTGTGCTCCTGTTTCTGGGCAGAAGCCCTTGTTTTGAAGGACTACTAATCCAACACCTGCCACCAGCTGGTGGGGTTTCCTCCTGTCTGTGGTGAGGATGAGCTCAGTTTAAATCTCACTTTTCAAGTCTACAGAAGCCAGGAACATTTTTTTCGGCTTTTTGGTCACTACTGGTATGGCCAATGATCACATGCAGGTACTATCTATTAAGTAGCATTTTATTTTCCAACATACTGGAATCCCAAAAGAAAATATTTCAAAGAAATACATGGAGAATAGCCAAGAAGACATGCACCATGCTGCTGCATGGGAAAATTTGAACTTGGTGGATCTCTGCTCTCCTTGGCATCAAATCAGGTTGGATTAAGACCAAGTAAGATACAAATGCAATTTAATTCTGCTGTCTAAAAAAAAACCAAAAAGAAAAAACAAACCAGAAAAAAAACACCCCTCCTTAACACCTGAAAACCCCAAAGCGGATGTAGGAAGAATTAATTTTTCTTTTCCTTCTCAGGCCAAATGACCAGAGACAAGAACTCATCTTCCTTTCTCAATTTTTTTTTCTTTAAGGTGAATCAAAATCTTTTAATCAGACATTGTTCCAAGTCTATTATTCATGGGCTGCTCTCTTCCTCTGGCCTGCTTTAGTCCAGAACAACAAAAAGCACACCCAGCTCGTGGAAGAAAGCTTTGGAATACAAGGGAGCCCTCAGTCCCTACGCTCAAGCTGGACAATAGTGAGCAGCATCAGAGCCAGAAGGGGCTAGTGGTTGGTTTGTAAAACTGTTGGCACACCAAAAGTAAAACTTTCTTTTGCCAAGGCACTGAAGCCTGTCAAAGCGATTCCCACCAGCCCTGGGATGGATGGAAACTTCAGCTAGAGATGTCCCAAAATCACACACCTCCCTCCTCATTCAGATTCAGGGGAGATGCTGGTAGAAGGGATACTAACCACCCCAGCCCAAATCTAAAACCACTTCTGATTTTTTTGCCTATCTCTGCTTTCTACACGGAAGCTCTCTTACAGGGGCACACAATGGAAAGGAGGATTAAAACACCTGCAGCGTGACTGAACTAAACATACTCTCGCAGCCAATCTTACAGCATGCACTTGCAGCAATTTCCTTCTTTTTGTCAAAAAAAGAAGACCAAAGCCTTTACAATTTATAGATTTTTTTTTTTGTGTCCAGTCAGGGTACTAATGGAAAGCAAATTGTGCCTTTAAACATTGAATAACCTCATTTAGAGCTATATTAATATAAATACTTTTAAAATTTAAAACCAGCAAGGCTAACACAAGGGCTTATAAATATGTCTTATAATTTACTGCTGCTCTTCTCCAGCCAAAAGCGGAATTACCACTGTCTACATATAAACTTAATAAACAGTACATACTAAACCGCCTAATCTTTGAGGCTGATTAAAGTTGCTTCTTATCAAAGGCTCCTTTGTGGATGCTTTAAAAGGATTTAAATTGCTTAGATTGCATTATTAACAGTGTCTGTGTTGTGCTTGTATTTCAGAATAATCTGGAAAGCTGGAACATTAGCTCCTGCATTCTACAAAAGATGGTTTTCCATCTCTGATAAATATGCTTCAATACAAAAAATAAGCCTTGTATTCAAAAGCAAGATCCCAAGATTGGCCACATCAATGCTCTTGCAAACACATTTATTACCTTCTGATTTTCCTATGGCCTTCAGTACTAGAGATCTTATGGCCAGCCAGAACTTCATAAACTTTGCTAGGAACCCATGTATGTGCAGTGGAAAACATATCAGGTTTCTTTCTGTGAGAAACTGAAAATACGGGCCCATTTCTTACGCAGAAACATGGATATTGCTGTTTGAACTTTGCCAAATCCATATACAGTAAGGTAATGAGAAATCTTCTTTTCATGGTGACTACTCAGGAATGTTGCAGGAATAGGAGGAAGCAGGAGGAAGCAACAGAAAGTGTCCTTTTTTTCTTTGTTTCCCCCCCCCCCCCGGGTTTTGTTTTTTGGGGGGGGGGGGGGGGGTTTGTTTTTTGGGGGGGGGGGGAGGGTTTGCTTTGTTGTTGTTGTTGTTTGCTTTTTAGTTTTTTGTGTTTGTTTTATTTTGTTTTTTAAATAACATGGAAACCTGTTGTTGAGATGGTAGGGAGTCTCCATTCACCCTGTCTCCAGTAATGCATTGGAAAAGTGAGGCAAGCCAGATGGTTAGGGAACACAAGACAGGAATAAAAACGCCTCATTTCAGTTCATTCAAGAATTCCCAGGAACTGTGGCAGTAAGTCACATTATAAAAGCCTAACACAAGCAGCTAGTCTCCCGTGGGAATTCAGTTACCAGTACAACTAATATTCCGTGTCCTGCAGACCTCAGTGACATGCTGTATTTATAAAATGGGGCTAACAGCACTGCCCTACCTCCGAGCGGCGTGGCCAAAGTACGTTAAAGTGTGCGAACCCAAAGTGCTACTGCATAGCCCTGTGGCTCCTTCCTTTTTCCTTGCAGTGCAAACCCCTGGAGTGGAAAATTTAATCCAAGAGAGCACAGCAGAGTCTTTTTATACATTAACCGCTATACTGCTCCATAACTTCACCTGGCACTTCACAGAGATTAAAAATTATGACGTTGCCCCTGTCTTGGAGAGTATTTATCTTGGCAGGGCCAGAGCCACGCAGGTGCAGGACAGGAACGCTGAAGCCAAGGGCTGGGATGAAGTTCTCTTGCTGGTGGCAAAAGCACACTCGCTCTGATAATAAATGTTTCGTCTGCTTTCTTTATTTTTAATAAAATATGGAAATTGTTAGAATGGCTTGATAGATTCCTTAACTTCAGCAGCAGCTTGTCCTGGTCTGCAGTGAACACCATCACTTCACTGCTGTAGGAACCTCTAGACCTTACATATGAAGCCCTGGGGAAGAACACATTTTTTGGCCTTGGTTGATTTTTTCCCCTTGAATTTAGGATTTTCTACCAAAAAAACTTGGAGACCCTCATCTATGCTGTTACAGTGAGTGTTGCTTTTGCACTGGGTATCCAAGGTTAATTAATTAAAAACACAAATTCAATCTAACTTACCTGAGAATTGCCCCAAACTGGTTTTAAGTCCTGCCAACTTAATTTTCTCTGCTTGTCAGCTGTCTTTTTAAAAACAAACAAAACACAATCTCCTGGTCATCGAACATCTAATGTAATTATTCAGATTTAGACAGTGTTTGCTTTGTATAATGTTCCTTATTTCCACTCTTTTCATGGTATTAGGCTGCAGGGATAAACTCCACATATCACAGCAGCATTACACTGAAGATGGAAACAGTCCAAACACTAGAGCTGGACCAATATGGAAAAAACGTCTGGAGTATATTGTAACAAATTTGCAGTTAAATACACTTTGGTGATATATATGGATCTTCTCATTTGTTTTTTTGAAAGCAGCTGTACTGAAGCTTTGCTCATGGAATTTTATTTGAAAGTCAAATCCCACAAACAGTTGCATAAATATGTTTGCACAAGTACTTGAACCAGAACGTGTATGTGCTTTTGTTGATTTTGGACAAAGATTTTGGCAGGAGGGATAACAACCCACCCACCCTTTTTGTAGCAGCAGCAGGAGGATCAAACGAGATCCTGTGAGCTCAATATAGTCACTGCACAGAAAAACAAGAGTGGGATCCAGAGCCTAGGGAGGAACCCTCAGCTGTCTCGAGGGAGACATTTGGTCACCCAGCCTTGTGCCAGGAGCACAGTCAAATGGCAAAGAGCAAATGCTCTGCCCTGAGACTAGGCTATTCGCCAGTGGAAGACAAATTCTCATCCTAACGAAATCTGAGTAACTCTGCTGAGTTATTCCAGCCCGCCTCCAACACTTCTGATATCTTCTAGAAGTTACTCATTCAGGCAACTGCATCCTTTCCAGGTGGGTCACTGATCACGCCGGGAGTTTGCTCAGATTGCAGACACTGCAGGGTCGAGAGCAGGTTTTAGCTTGAGAAGATGGTGTTTGCCATTAATGTTTGAGCCCCTTTAAATCATAGAAGCAAAAATATATATTGTTGTGTGAAGCACGAGGTGCAGGGAAAGATGACAAATAATTCCTACAAATAATGAAGGTGATCTTTAAGCCTGCTGCAGTAGATGAAAACATTCCCGTCAATTGCAATAGGTCTTTGACCAAGCCTAGATTTCCCAACTGTGTCTAGCACAATTCACACGAATAAAACACTCAGCCTGTCTCTCAGCTCTGCAGGCAACATCAGCATGACAGTGGAAACGCATGCACCATGATTAATATTCGGGAAATCTGGATTGTCAATGTGCAGTGGGAATATTTTAACATCTTTTTTTAACTGAAATTACTAGGTACCATGTTCCTAAACACATCCTGTCTTTTGCATTTGGCTACCAGTTAGAATAACAGTGCATAGAAAAGGAACAAAAAAGGTGGCAGGGAGGTGGACTGACTAACTGATGGACAGACAGACAGACAGGAACACTAAACTTAAGTTAAAAAATTCAAATGCCTATTAGTAAGCTGGTTACCATTACCATAAATTACACATGAAACGTACATGACCCTGGATCAATGCCTTCAATGAGGTTTCCTGAGCACAGTGTCTGAACTGTTGTCTTCAAGGCTGGTCACAAAGCTATTCAGGGCATGATGGACTTCCAGACTACTTCACACTGATCACAGAAGATGCGCCATTGATAAAATTTCCCAGCACTTGAATGTGGTGCTTGTTCTGCAGCCCCAGGGGAAGGGCTGCCCACACCAGAACCATGACCACCATCCCAACTAGAAAAGGAGTTTATCTTTATCTTCTTAAACAACTTTCAACAATGTCTCTGCGGCAAGGCCAGAGGAATGGAAAAAATCCCGCAAATAAATATGAAAGCTCACCTCAGAAGCACCCTGGGAAATTCGGGGAACAAACAGTTGGTTGTTCTCATTTTGTTCTATTTTGGATTGGGATGACAGAAGTGGATGATTTGTCCTCAAAGAAGGTAGCTACTGAGATTTTTTTTTTTGGGGGGGGAGGGGAGGGTGGGGGACTTTTATGTCCAGTCTTAAAGATTTTAACTGAAATACCAAACTTATTTTCTGTCTAGTGCTGTTATTTAGACTCCTGCCTGGTGATACTCTGAATAATTCGTGCTGAAAGAAAATTTCTGTAAAAGTTGTAATTTGAATGTTTAAGGTTATGAAATCTACAGAACTGTTGCTGTTGTACATAGCACAAAATAAACATCTTGATTCCAGGAAACTAAAGGAGACATCTTGTGAATCGCTTTCTCAAGACGAAAAGACTTCTGCAAAACTACTCTCCGACTTCTAAACAAGCCTAGGTAGAAACCAGAGCAGCCGTCAAGACTAAACCTTTAGCAGGTCAATAAAATGGCAGAATGCACATAGCCACTAGCACAGTCACTCTGCAAATGCTTATTTAAGCAGCATACGTTGCTGACAGGCACATAATAAAACTATTCATGGGGATTACTAACTCTGCATGCCATTCAATAGTCACTGTGAGTTCTAAACATCTCAGCCATTTTATTGGTGATTCCTTTAACAAAATACTAGATGCTATTAGTTGTTACTTCATTGCTAAAATATTTTTTTCTTTCAATTTTTCTCCTGATGTTTTGAAACACCAAACTTCAAGTACAACAATACTCCACAATTCTACACCCCTAAGTTATTTTTCTAAGTGATTGTCAATACCAGCCTTTAAAAAATTGCAAAATAAGCTCAACCATCAACCTAAATAATCAGAGATAATAACACTGAAAAAAAATCAGTCCTCAATATTTTTAAAGGGTATCACTGAACTTTGACAATGCTGCTAAATTACCGCTTAACTGGAGCTTTTGCCCAAGTACAAGTGGTCTACTTGTAATAATACGGACACTGACTTTGACTTGGTTTATATTCAAGGGCTGATTTGACTGCCTGCTGAGTGACAGCCCCCTCTGAGTGGGTATGAACGAGCGGAGCTGCTGAGTAAAATTGATATGAATAATGGAAAAGAGCTTTTAAAGTCATTTAGAAACCCCAAATACACTCAAAGGAACTTCTGCAAGAGGGGATTGCCAACGGAAAGTATTTTTTCTACTTCTTGACAGAAGTCTGGAGTACCAAGGATCTCATCATACCAAATTATTGAGATGGATGTAGAGAGCGTGGCAGCTGGTGCCCAGACACAAGAACCATGAACGGTCCTACTCAGGTCAAAAAAGAAAAAAGTGCAATTTTAGAGAGAACTTCCTCTTCATTCTTATGAAAACTGGGTTGTCACAAGGAAACTTATGAAAACTGGGTTGTCACAAGGAAACTAAGTGAGAACTTTTGCAATCTTAAAGGTTATTCTAATATTTGTATATTTTTTTAGCTTGTCTGTTTTCATTCTTTCTGTCACTTCTCGGTTTAGTTTCACACTCACATATGAATAATGTCTTACCCTTACAAAGTGTTTTTTACCCATAACATTTTTTTTTCTTAAATTTCATTATACAACCACAAATGGTCAGCAACACAAAACAGTGGTGTTCAGATCTGCAAAAAAAGAAGCCCAGACTATCACCTCCAGATTAACAAGAACTTCAGCTAGGGCTGCCTACATCATAATTAGTGCTATGGTATTTAAACGTCGAAAATATATTTAGCCATTTTACTTCTCACTTTGCAGATGATACTTCAACATCCCTTTGTACTAGATGTTAGATCTTTAAAAGCACATCAATAACCGAGGTCTTAACGCACGCCTGAAGTGTTCTGCAGCACCCATCCAGCCAAGCGCTGACCCACTCAGACATTGCTTCACTCAAGGATATCACCGGTAGGTCTGCATACATTGCTTGGTAAAATAAGCAGAGTATTAAAAAAAGCACTGTAATCTAACCTCGTTATCTCATAAACTTCTACACCAGATGGGCACATGGCATGGAACAGCACTAGTGTGGTAGACCAGCATCACATCTAGATGTCACTAGCCATTTGAGAAACCTATTCCCAAATCATTCTGGTCAGGAAGGTACAGGGAGGTGGGGTGGATCAGGCTAGAAACAAGCACAGGATTTTTTCCACCTGTTGGAACTCCACAACAGCTCACACTGCCTTTTATCAGTTGGGTGACACCACCTCCTCTCTGTGTGAAGGATCAGCTCCCTGTCCATAAGTGTGAAGTGATGCTCAGAGATAAAGTGTCTTAGGACCCTTTTCCTGGGGAAAAGGATTACTTATGGGGCAGCCACCTAGATTGCCCTTTCAATTCTACCACAAAAAAAAGTGTAGCCTCTTGCACTTGTACCTTCACACTGACCTCCAGAGTGGGCAGGGTAGATGCTATATATGGCTTTTTGGTGCTCATTTTGGTGCTCAGATCTTTAGAGCAAGCTGTCGCTTCACCAGCAATATTCTGTGGCCCATCTGCATAGCTAGGCTCCTCCTGTTATTTCATTAGTGAGCACAACGGTTGCTGGGAGGAGCTCACAAAACATGGAAGATTGCTCTATGCAGTTATACCCTTAGAGACATGCAGGTTCTCCCATGAGAGTGAGATATGGGAACACTGAGTCAGCAAGCTAGGCTGGAAGAGAACCATCAGCTAAGGGCTAACAACGACATTCCCAGGACTGAGGTGCACTGTCTTTGGAGGTCTCAGGTGAGCCGAGGAATTGCACAGAAGACAGGGATCTCCTCTTCAGCAGACACATAAAATGTACTTCTATGAAAGGAAAAGGGAAAAAAGAGATGGAAAAGAAGAGCCACATGGCCAATCTGAAAGGAAAGCATGTTTGCAACGACACTGAAACATTAGAGACATTGTTCGAGTGCAGTTCATCCTTGCAAAAATATTATCCTCGTCGCGATGCCAAGGTTGGTGAAAATATGGGCTACCTGCCATGGAAGTGCTGGGTATTTAGGCTAGACCTGTCATGGGGCTTATTTACTCTCTGCACCCAACATTTCAGACACACTCAAGCATAGTGTTCATGTCTTGGCAGGAACTTCTCATTCATGCATTTTCTCCTGGTCCCCTTTAAGGAGTCTTCCTCCTCCAACATTGCAGCGGTTGAAATTTCACTGCTTGCTGAGAAAACCAACACTGATTAATTTCATCCTACTTGCATGGAAGAGGTAAAGTATGCAGGTCTCTAGCCAGGGACAAGGAAATCCCTGCTGCTTACATGCCACATTAAATAAGCAGCCCATGGTTGAGGCCATTGGACTTCAACAGTCTTCATTCCACCCGCCGGAAAGAAGCAATTAACCGTCGCAGCATGGGAAGCAAACAGGAAGTTAATGCAACACATTCACTTTTGATTAGAGAATTTTTTTTATAAGATGTAATATTCCACAAGGAAGAATTCAGCCATGGTGCTACATTGACACACCTCAAATTATTAAAGGAACGTGATTGAGGCTGCAAAGTGAAGCCTCAAAACCTAGGAAAAACCTAAATTAACGTTGCCCATGTAGCCCGAATGCCATTCCCCACCATGTGTGCGTTCTGGATCAGTCTTTAATTACATCACTGCAAACTGTTTTTCCCACAGGACCTTTGCCTCATTCGACGCACAGTATGGACAGTGCTTACCTAATGAACAGCTATTCAGTATTTTGTTTTCTCCTCTGGTTCAATGTGTGGCCCTAGACTTTATTTACCACACACCAGTCAGGCCTGCTCTGGAGACAGAGTGATTCATTTCCCCGTGGACCTTTCTGTGGCATTCTCCACTGTAGCCTTGGAATACTTCACACGTATTCATGGATCTATTTTCACGCCACCTCTGGGAGATGAAGAGGATGTCATTAGTCCAGTCCTACAGATGGGGAACTTAAACATATGAAGATTAAGGTAAAATGTATGCACTGATTGGTGCAACCTGATTTTCCCTGTGTTTAATTTTCTATGCTACTCTCTCTGTTCACAACGCACCTTCCATTTGCTTCAGTTGCAGATGTCACTAGTGAGACCCAAAATTCTCAAGGCAGCTACTCGGAAAATGAAAAATGCACAATTAGAGGTCAACTGTGAAAAATTCATTTTAAGTGACTTGCCTGTCATCACATAAGACCTAGTTTGACCAGAGTGTATCCCCATCTAGTTCCCTAGTATGTTATTTAACTGCTTTGGCCATGAGACAATTTCTTTTGACGCTGCAGATCACTATTAAAATTTAAACACATCTTTTACCTCATGCAATAAATGAGTCAGTCATTCTACCCTCCTTCATTAGACAACACAGTTTCACCCCCAGACTAACTCAATATTTTGAACTGACTGCATTATGGCTCCTGGGGAAAAAAATTGAGCATGTGATATACATAGAGATATATATTTAAGCTGCATAGGCAGCCTTAATTCAAAATCCATTTTAGGTGCTCATCACTTTAACACGTATTTTTGCATGTTTAATTTCCTAAGCTTTTCAAGAACTGGAAAACTGGAGAAAAAAAAATAAGCTGTGTACCAACAGAGAAGCCCTTGCTCGTTGGGAAGAGCTTGCACAAAAGGCTGAGACCTTTCAACTTAGCAACTTGAAGAATGTCCTTTTATCACAGCTCTTCCTGAGCTCTTTCCTAACTTTTCTTTCAAACAGAAGCTCCATCATGTTGACACCCATACTGATACCAGTACCAGCAGAGCTGAAACATGGATATCACTGTATTCACTTGTGCTGCTGGGAGCTGGAAAAGGAGCTGTAAATGGTGCTAGCTGATTGTCTTCAGTTCCAGGTCTCTCTGGACCATGATTCAACACTTTTTTTTCTTTCCCCTTCACTCCTTAACTTCTCACCATCTCTCCCAGCACCACTGCTTCTCCATTCTAGCTCCCCTAAGATGAGCAAGTTCCCTCCACTTCTGCATCCAATCTCAATCTTTCTAGATAATGGGTCCCAAATGCCCCACCCATCTGATCCCAGGGCTTGTCCTACACTGGCAAGAGAGCATGCAACGGTACGAGTGGGATATGAATTTGCTGCATATCAGCAGCTGTGCAACAGCTCTCCACGTGGACATCCTTTGGGAGACATCTGTCAAGTCTTTGCATCTAAGTCTCAAGTGGCTGGTTTCTTTCATTGAAGGAGAAAGCATTTAGAGATCCTCAAGATGGGATCTCCCCCCGAAATGCACCCTAGATTGCCGCTTTCCTTTTCCACTAAGAGGATGTACAGGTAGATGAGTTGCAGCAAAATGCAGTTAACCATTGTGATTTTCCCCAGCAATATGCAATGTAACTAACCTCATCTGAAAGTGGAATAAACTATCTCGCACTTAGCCTGAATATTAAAGGGAATAGCTATAGTGATGTTAATTCACACCCAAGCCTCATTTCCTCAGTGGGCTGACACTGCTGCTTTGTCTTTCTGATTGATCCCGGCTCCTACTTTCAGCTTGTTGCTTTTAATTAAAAAAAAAAAAAAAAAAAAAAAAAAAAAAAAAAAAAAAAAAAAAAAAAAAAAAAAAAAAAAAGAAAAAAAAAAGAGAAGAAAAAATATAACACAGAAGACATCCAGCATGGAAAATTCCAGCCTACATAACTCTGGCAAAATCTTAATCTTATACTATGCAATATTAGGCAACCTTAATAATGGATGGTGCTACCCAACTCACTAGTAGCAGCAACCCTTACTCAGAACGTTTGGCTTTGGGAGGAGCATCTTTATTATTTATTATGTGTTACAGGGCCAGTTCTGTCCTGTCTGGTGATGTGTTAGGACCTTGACTTGGGAGTAGACTTACTGAATTCAGAAGGCTTGACTGGAAAATTCAAAGAGGGTGCTATCTTTGAGGATTATATGGAAATCAAAACACAAGCAGCTTCTTTTCCAGAGATTTTTTTTCAGCATATATAGATAAATACAAAACAGCAGAATATGAGGAAGAAGAAGAGACACTTTATAAGATTTTTGCAATGTTTGGTATAATTTTATGAACTATAATATTTAAGTATCTCTATCTGCTTATCAGAGATTAATACTACCTTACTTTTCCTGAACTCCATTTCGCTCTGACATTATGCGTATTCCACATGAGCACTCTCTTCTCTCAATATTTCTGGCATAAATATGAGCCTCTTTGGTAAGGACTCATAAGGTTATGAATGTCTGGACAGCCTGAGTAATGAAAGGCCATTTGGGGCCGAACCATTGACCACAGCTTTAACTTGCCAGGAAGGATAAAACATAAAATGTAAATTAGATACTAATAACCCATTTTCTTTCTAAACCCCTGGTACAGATATGCAGCATGAAGTGCAGATTATGTTGTGAGAGAGATATTGAAATAATTTGCAGTTAAAAATATTGTATGGGACATTGTGTTGTGGCCTCAGCAGAGACTGAATTGTGAGTTGTTACTGCTGCCCTCGAACCCACTTCAGTCAATGGAAAGTTTCATTGGCACCTGGATTTGTTGCTTTGGGTAGCTGCCTAGCTACCAGCAAAACCCAGCACATAATACTGTCATCAGGGAAAGAGGAATGTGCAGTCCAGAGAGCAAGACATGCATGGAAAAGTACATTTCTCCCACCATGTTTTGCAATCTCCATGCTATTCCCTCCGCATCTTCCTTTCCACTGATCTCATCTGTGGAGATGAAGTCAAGAAGAAAACGTAGGAAGTAGCACTTGCAGAGCAATATCGTTTCACTGCCTGTTGCATGATCAACATCAGCCTTAACATAGCTTTGACCCTCTTCGTGGGGCCATCCCCTGGTGAAAAATGGACGTTCAGCTCTACTGACCATCAGTGAAGGGACCCAAAGGCAACTTGAGGTTGTTTGGGCGTGTTTAATTCACACAATTAATTTGGTGTTAAAGCTATGGTGTTGCATTCTGCTGGTAACAGTGTGCATTAAACTTCTGGGAGACAGGGTTACATGTTACGCAAGTTACGACGCAATATTTCTGTTGTGTTGTTTTCAGTACACATATAAAGTTGTGTGAACTCCAGCCTCCGGTTACATTATGCAAGAAAGCTTGAGTCGTCAGTTCCCCCCTTAGAAACTATTGTTCTTGTTCTGTTCGCTGCATCCCAGCTATGAGGAAATGACAAGTTTTCCTTTTCTCAGCTGGGCTTAGGACTATCTGAAAATATAACCCATGGAACTAACTTCTTGAATTAATTATGTTTCAGGTAAAAATAAACCTCAAATATAAAATGGCACACCCATGTACTTGGCCTTAATAAGATCCATAACTGCTTCTCCACCCCATGGCACTCATCTCTTTTATACAAAACACAGAATCTTGCTGCCTTTCAACAGGCCAGTATGCCTGACACGGCTTAAACCACTGTTCTACAGCTCAGTAATTTCTACCATTCTTTGCACTTAGAAAATAAGATAATTCAATCAACAGTTTTAAAAACTAAAAAAACACCTGGGCTTGGTCTGCAAAGAGGGAAAAATGTAAAGCAGACTCTGTGGAGGAAAAATTCTGTAATTCATCAAGGTATAGTCTGGGTTATCTTTCACCCTGAAGTGGGAAACTCCAGTGGGTGTTTAATAAAGTAGCGTGAGCAGTGGGTACAGCATCCTAGGTACCCCACTCAGCCTCTTTACAAGGGCAAATCAGTGGCTATTTTGCTGGTATGAGACTTGAGAAGAGAGGAGCAGACCTCTGCTTCACCCCTGCAGAATTGCCTTGCTGGAACAGAGAGATCTGCCTGACAAATCTCCCAGAGGGGTAAAGCAGGGAAAGCAAAGTCCTGCCTCCTCACTCACTCTTCCTGTCATTAATTTGTAACATTATTACTAATAAAGATTATTTTACTGTGCTAATGCCTAATCATGGCAGAGGACCAAGATCGTATGAGGGGGAGTATGGTGCTAGGCACTGAATAAACACAGAAAAACAAGACAGTCCTGCCCCAGTGAGTGGAAAGGTTTAGAGAATATGAATAAATATTCACCTTTTGGATGCCTATAGGAGCCACCTTTCAAGTTTTCTCAGGTTCAACCACTACTACTGATGTAGCAAAAAAGAATCATGATTTATTCAGGTAAAGGAGGAGACTCCCTAAAAACACACATTCTGGCAAAACAGAAACAGACTAAACAAGTCTCTTGAAGAAATACAGATTTGAGAAACTGCCTTGATTTAAAAGATCTGTTTTTTATCCTTCACCCATTACGTGGACCCACGGCACAGCAGCATGCTGGAGATACATCATGTGATAATTCAGGGACACTAAAACTAGAAAAATCAATGATATTGCAAGAGTAAGCAAATAAACCTTGAGATTACAAAGAAAAAAAAAAGGAAAAAATTTCCACAAGGTCTGCTCTGGTGCACGCTATCATTATTAACATGAGTCACGAATTCATGGTCCTCAGAGCAGAGCTGATGTGCCTCCCCACAAAGCAGGTTTTAGGGGCATGTTCCTTACTAGCAAAGGAAAAGCTCCACAGCTGCTTTCATATAATGATCCATCAGCAGCATTTAAATGAGCAGAACATAAATATCTAGGCTGGAATTTGGCCAGGACGTTACATTAGGAGTACATCCTACTCCTAATAAGAGATACTATAGAGGCTGGAATGTCTAGGCAGACACAAGCTTAGTCAAAAGATCTCATCTTATCATCCCATGGCATACTACATAGACCAGAATTTACAGTGCTGGGCAACATCAAGTATTGAGTGGACCCCGGCTGCAACTGTCAAATGTGGTACAGCATTTGGAGAACATTTGTTGTGGATGAAAGTAAGTGTATTTTGCCTTGGAGGGTCCCAGGTGTGTCCCACAGGAAAAAAGAAGTCTGCAAAAGGCCTGTCCTCCTCCCTGTTCAGTTGGCCAGCTTCCCTTGTGTGTACCAACGTGCTCTCAAATGAACTCACTCATAATGTGATGACAACCTCCCTGTTTTTTGGATGCCAGACTTTAACTGAAAGGAAGGGTGTTTGGAAGGTTGTCACCTTATCCTCTGCCAAAGACCAGGAGAATTTTCTTTTCTTTTTTTTTTTTTTTTAGGAGCAGCCAAACCACTTTTGAATCGCATAGTCAACATGGTGAGTATGGATGACTTGCCTTAAAGCAAAACTAAACACATCTACTGCACATTTACCCAATTTCATAACTGTCTATTCTTTTTCCTTTTTCCTTTTTCTACCCACCCTTTTTTTCTGCTGTCTTTCTGTAGTATTGCTTTACATGCTCAGGCCATACTATTTCTAGTCTTGTCTATCTGCCTCTCTCTGTCTTCACTTTTCTTGCATGCTACTCTTTCCTCCTCTATCCTAATCTAATCTGATCTAGTCTAACCTAATCTAGTCTAATCTAATCTAGTCTAGTCTAATCTAATCTCCCCTCTTTCTTCTTTTGCTCATATTTCTTTTTCATATTTGCTTTCAAACAGGAATACAGGTTGGCTCCTTCCAAACTCAAAGTTATGATACTGGTATTCCTTATGGCAATTCACCAACCAACAGGTTATGTGATCTTTAAGAACATAAAAATGAAATGCTCATTGAGGCATTTACTTTAGTTTTGTTGGACTAACTCCCTTGAATTCAGCAGAGTTGCAAGGACTAGAAAAATGTAATAACTGAACAGGCTTTGGGGCTTTCACTTATTCTGCGTGACCTCCGCTATTCCAGACAGGACCCCACAGGCATTTGCAAACTAGTGTAGACATGCCTTGAGCGTGCCTGTTTTGACTCATACCATGGTATTCCCATCCTGCTTTATCTGTAAACTCACAAGGACCAGCTGAACTGTTTATTTTCCATTGATAACCGTTGAAGGTCTCTAACAAGAATTCTATTGCTGTTCTGAATGTCTCTATCTGAAATTTGCTGTAAATCTCTTGTGCTGCTTAAGCTCAAGGAAGTTCACTGATCTTGAAGTCTGGTATCTAGACAACAATCTTCCTTAAATAGCCCATCCACAGATATAAGCTAAACAGAAAGGAAGTAGACTTGAAAAACCTTGCAGGAATGACTTCAAGACACTCTGCAGGCAAGGTTGGTGACTCTGCCATATCACTGATTTATTTAATATATTTAATTCTCAGAAGAATATTAAAATATTAATCATCACAATCATAGGGAAGCATTTAGTAAGAAAAGAGTCCTTTAACTTCTGATTGCCATAGCCCATAGCAATACTGGTAGCCAAACAGAGGTAGCACTATGATGTACAAGGGAATGTTCAATTTATCAGTGAAGTTGGAATGGAAAATATTAAAAAGCATCTGGAGACACTATTCCACATCTGCTGAAGTTAGACTGTGGAATTGTATCTAATGGAGAAACTCATAAGAAATATTTGATTTTCTTGGAAGTATTAGCAATTTACATTAAATCTACTATTAAAAGTGTGTTGGCTATGTAATTATTTTTTTATTGTTGACAGTAACACACAATTTAGACTGTTACTACTCATAGGCTTGCCAGGGCCCTTCAAAGTTAGTGAGTCCAGACCCCAGCTACTCCAGGACACCATTATCAGAAGAAATCTCAGAAGAACTATTAAAAATGGAACTAAACACTCTCAGTATGCTCCTCTATTAGACATGTTGACATCAAACACCACTTTCAGTAGGTACACTACTCCTAAGGCTTAAATAACAACAGAAGAGGTAGTGAGATTTTGTGTAGACGGATGAAAAGTGCAATACTCACTATGGTCAATGCCCTGGAAAATAAAAATATCTGAATCATGGAGTAGGAATTGAAGGCACCAAAGTGTATCGAACCTATGTATCCAACACTGCTAATGTCAAAGGACTGGCCCTTGGAGGAAGGAAGACAAATTGTTATATCCTGAAGTTAATTATTTTATTTTTGCATGATGCATCGGTTTTGCAATGGGGTGTTAGGAAGCAAAAACCAGATGAAGTGTTATCAACACTCCAACTGCTGTCTGTCATAGACTGAATAAGCAAACAAAATGTGTTTGAAAAGGCTGTCAGGAGAGCAAAACCAGAAAGCAACAACAGACAAGGTTAGATGCTGGTCAGCATCCTATATTCATTTAGGATACACCATTTCCATTTAGAGATCAATGTACTTTGCTTCTTCAAGCAAAGGTAAGTAGGTTTTCCAGTTAGAGAAAACTAGGATTCAAACCATAAGCTTCAATCACTACAAGAGACTGGGTAAAAAAAGGTGGTGGAGAGTCTTTCCAGAACACTCTTCAAGAGTGCTTCCTATGCGACTGCTGCTGGCCGACCACAAAGATTATGTAGAGCTAGCTTCAGGAGTCAAATGTAGAGTAAAACATTTAAATATGTATTTACATTTTAATTTATTTGAAGCGAGGAACAGGAGAGTGGTAAGCAGCAAACATTTGGGTTTGCTGATGCATATTCAAGGCAAAAATTAATAAGTGTGGCTACATCTAATTGCTGCCACTCCATTCATCACTACTTATTTGCCTTCACAGTCCATCAGGCAAACAGGTGAATTAAGATGGCAATTCACCACACGGCTACTGCTGACTGCTTCACCTGTGTTAAGGTTCTGGTCAGTTCTTCTGTATGTCAGGCAGGCTAAATGGCCTGCTCTGTGATACTGGTCTTAGTCATTAAAGATAGACTGCTACTCATCTTAAAGAGACTTTTGATCAACATTGCCAAGATCTGTGCAGCTGTGAACACAGCTCTGCTGCTGGCAAACTGCTGCACTCTGCAAGGACCTCGGTGGAAGCATGGAGCCTGCGGTTCGATAGGGTAAGATTAGGTAATTCTATTCATAACTGCATGACAGGGAATAAATGTCATGAGGGCAGCTTCTCCATGTGCCACCAATTGCCCAACAGCACCCTCCCTTAGGACATGGGAGGGAGGCTAAATATATATCCTAGGCTTTTTCTTTGACTTCGTTTTCCCAGAATCAATTCACACTGTTCAATGAAAACAACTTCTGCAAATACAGGCTGCAAGTCAGCAGAGATATGACAGAAGGAAGACATAAAATTCCTAGCACAATTAAGAAAACTGGCGTTGGTTACACTCATCAGTCAAGACTGATTAGATCAGTAAGGGTGGCAAGACCTGGCTCTAGTATGGAATAATCTGCTTGTCTCTCCCAAATGATATTTCCACTGAACAGACCCAACCAGCATTCACTTTGTCTTACATGCCTGTGCTGACACAGTCTGACTTCATCCCTTCTGTTGTGTGGCCCTACCCTTGGCACAGCCTCTTATAATACTCACATTTCTGTAATCAGATAATTTCCCTCTGCATCCATCATTGTGAAAAGTTTTACCAACATTGCAAGACACTCCAAGAATTCATACAAAGTCCATTGATTTAATTTGGAACTGTGATACTGTGGAGTTCTCCAGATTAGACAATTTATCTAATTTAAATGGTTTGCTTCTCTTTTTTCACAGTTCAGCATTCTTGTCTGGCATTTTAACTTGTGATCCGTCTCAGTTTCCCATCAGATTTTCCCATCTTCACATAATTTTCTGATTAAATAACTGAAATCACCTGAAATAGACCGTGTCCTTCAGTCTATACTCAGAGGAGCCCAAAGAATTCTAAAAACTCAGCTGGCAAGGCCAGCCCCTTGCTGAACAAAACAATTATGGAGGGCTAGCTTCAGAAGTCAAACATAGAGTAAAACGTCTAAATATGCATTTACATTTAAATTTATTTGAAGTGAGGAGCACAGTGAGGGCTTTGCTTATTAGGCTTTAAATTTCCCATGTAGGTATCCACATTTCAGCTGGAATATATTTGGGTTCCTCAAATTAAGGAAAGGTAAGAAATCACTGATTAACAAGATCTGAGTTCATTACTGTCCAAAGTTATGAGAGAGACCACTTTTTGTTTCTTGGCTCCGATATCACGTCCCAGCTGCACAGCTCTACATCAGTCCAGCTATGCTGAAGGCATTATCCTTTCTCTAAAACTAAGAGGGGTATAAGTTACCTTTGCTGCAAACTAGAGACCAGGAGGTCCAAGCAAGATCTACTTTGTAGTGCTCTGTTTAAGCAGAATAGATCAACACCATGAAATGATGGTGCAAGTACTCTTTGAGATAGCAAATGCCAACGAGGCTATCCCAGCTGCAACAGGCAACTGCATCAAACACCATGGCATTTCATCTTCAGTTTGGGTGAAGCCCTTCAGAAATATTAGCTGCTCCTGCCACTTCTTCACGAGCTTTTGAGGCCACTCTTTCTGGCTGTTCCCACGCATGCTGCATTACACCACCTGCAACGACATCTGTAACTCACTGGCTGATTGGGAAGGTCCCCGGACAAATGGCTTCTTTTACCCATCAAGGGATCACGAGTGCTTCCACCAGCACAAAACCCAAGTGCCCGCTGTGGTGCTAGTTTTGTTCTTCTTGACTTGGTTTCGGTTTTGGTTGTGTGTTTTCATGGTGGCATTAATTTTTTGCTACTCTTCCCAGCCTCACGCTGCCTGAGAGATCCCAGTCTTTGTACACACTTTCCACTGCCTTGAGTTAGAGCATGATCTTCTATCATCGCCGTAGCTCTGCTGTTCTCAGACTCTTTAACCCCGATCTGTTTGATTCGAGGTCTGAATATGACCCAGAGGTCACATTCCTTGTGTTGACTGATAACCTCCTCCAGGCTACAGATAACTGTTTGTCCACAGCAGTTTGTTCAGATGGGTCAGCTTTATTTATTGCAGCACATTGACCGCAACGGCCTTCCCCTTCTGCAGCGGCAGAAGCTCCAGAGCAATGCCAAGCACCAATTCTCTGACCCCAGGGACTTCCATGGGAGATCCACACCATTCCTAGCTCTCTTTCATGTTTAGAGCTTTGACAGGACAGAAGGTTCAGCACATGTGGACAGCACTGGATACGCTCTGGGGCAGCCCAGTGGCAAGCCAATCCAACAAGATCTCAGGACATAAATGGAGCTTATAAGCCTGGAGTGAGAATGAAAACTGATTTACTTGAACAGCAGGAAAAAGCCAGGATTTATGAGAGCCCAAAATGAAGGGGGGCATTTTGTCACAGAGGTTCAGGGCTGGGTTGGATTTGCCAAGTGGTTTTCTCCTTATGACTGATGAGAAAACTGTGGGCTTGATATTTGGATGTGGACCTCTCTATGGCGATTCATGCCTCTGCTGGCTTCCTGCACACCTTCTCCCTTTCCAAATGCTAGGGAGCAGCACAAGGCTTTTCAATGAATTTTTCTTCCTGGGTGCCCTGTTCGAGATATGTGCTGCATGGTGTCCCTGTGACTGTCATTAACTAGCAGCTGAATTCCAGCTCGAGTGGAAAACACCGAGCCATAACAACCTAAATACCAGACATCTGCTGTCTGCATGCCCCAGGCCATGTCACTTGCAATCACTCGAAGAGCTCAGTATCAGCTCAGCGGTGTGGGCTGGAGAGCAGCCCGAGCTGCAGACACTCCTGGTGGAAGGGTTGTCTCCTCTGGTATGCACTTTCCCGCTCCAGCTCTAACAGCCTGGATTTCATGACCTCCCGGTCATCCTGTAGTGTCCATCTGCTTTCCCAGGCTCTGAAGGGGGAGGAGAAATTTGGGAAATTATAAGGCTGCTATTGGAAATGCTTAGTCTTGGCATGGCAGGAAGAGTTTGTGCCTTGAGACATTGACTCAGTGGGTAGAAATTGTACTGATACGGAGAAAGTCTGCCCAGGAGGCAGAGTGGGAAACTGTTCCTGAGCTGAAGAAACAAACACTTATTGACTTTGTGGGATAGAAGATAGAAGAGTTTTATAACCTGATAAGTAAAATTGTTCTGATTAAGGTTTTAAAGTGTATAAATAAAGAAAGAGAACTAGCAAGAGACACAGAGCTCACAGTCGTAAAAGGGAGGGGGGGAGAAGAAATTCCATTAAGAGATTGTTCCAAGAGCCCACTTAAAATATTTAACACTGATCCCTTTGCCTTCTAGCTCCTTAAAAGAAATCACCCCTTAGATCACACCATTCAGAATGAATTATGCTTTCAATTTTCCTTGTTTCCTGCTATATTCATATCAAACGGTTACACTGTATGCAAGAAAGAATCCAGCAAAAGCAGCACATCTTGCTGTATGCTAGGAATGGTTTTCTTCAGATGGCATTAATGCTGAAGAGAAAGGTCAGAAATTTACCCCAAACAAAGTACTGGAATTTAATCTTTTCTCTGCTTGTGATCAGCATGCTTCCACGGCCTTCACAGCGTTCTTCAATTGCATTCCTACTGGAAAGCAGGGCTCTAAAAAACCCTCTATAAAGGCTGTTCATTTTTTTTTCCTGAGAGACTTGAAGCTGTGAATAGAGTATTAGGGAGCTGCCAAGTTATCTGCAGAGGTCCTCTACCATTTTACCTCTTCCAGAGATGCTTGTTTAATTAACGCATTCCACAAGCTGTAGGACTCCGCACAGCTGAGGATTTCTTCTGCTTCAATGCATGATCGTGCTGGAGGATGAGGGCATGGACAGTTCGTGTCAACTCTTGCGCCTTTGCCTTGCGCATGGGCTGCACAGCCTGGAAATACATCTCAGGGCAATACATGAAACCAAGAAGCTGTGCTTTGAAACTGGGAAGGAAGGGGAAGACAGCTGGAAATGTGCATTTTTCATAATGCTGTCGGATAAGAAACAGATGCTGGCATGGCATTTGTGGAGTTGCAAGTTGCACAGCTTATGCTGGCAGTTGGCAAGCTAACCTAGTATCAAACCCACAGCTATGCAAAACCCACCGCCAAGGCTGGCACGCAGGCTGGCAGAGCCAGCCAGAGTGAGCCACCATGGGCGCTGAGATATTCTCTCTCCTGCCATTGTACCTCCACCCTGGAAGCAACCAGAGCAGAGCAAGGGAAATCAGATTGCACCTGTCTGGGAGATAAACACATTTCCCTTTCAAGGGCTATCTGTTCATCACCTGTCAGCAGGACTTAAGTTCACCTAAACAAAGGGAAAAAAGACAGGAAGAAAAGCAAAGGGGTGTATTTGCCCTGTAATTCGAATCTTGATGATCCATAGCCTCCAGCTGAACTCCCAGTCCCTTCTCTGCTCTGAGGCAGTTGAAGGAAAGGGTTTCTGATCTCTTCCCAATGCATGTTGTAAGTGGGTGAGTTGGCAGCAAGATGAGATTCCCTTCTTTATTGCTGCCTACCGAAAAGGGAAACCCTGGAAAACTGCCAGATCTGGGGACTTGCTAGGGAAACACTAGTTCGCTGATGGGAGGAAAAAAAAAAAAAAATGGATGAAGCAGAGTTCCACATAATTCTTCCAGCTAAAGAATTGTTTTGACTCGCATCAGTAGAAGGAAGCTATCAGCTAATTTACACTAAGGATAAAGGCTTTTTGGGAGATGTGATTTAGCATCATCACTCCCTTGCAACTAGTGAGACAAAAGGATAAAATCACTGGAGTTTAGGAAAAAAACAATCTCTCCCTGGGGATGGAGGACAAGTTTTCAACTGGTCTCATATCACATGGGAAAAGAGAAAATAAGGGAATATCTTACCTGCGCCATGAGTTACAGTGAGCACTTACGGAGTTCTTGGTACATTTCAAGCAGTCTCTAGGTGTTTAGTAGTAATTGATTGTGGGTGATGGTTACTTTCCATGTAGTTCAACGGGGCTATTGAGAGTAAAATCCTATCCCTTTTTTTGAATCAGGATGGCAGGTCTCCATCAGAGCTCCTTTAGGATTTCCAACAGAGGCCAGTGCCAGCAAACTTGCGAAAACCACAGAGCTACAGGGTGGATCCGTGTCTTCCCTCTCTCTGTGCTGGCCCTGTTGTAATCCCAGTCTGTACCAAAGCACGAAGCCCATTGCAGCACGCAGTGGGAGTAACCACAACCTTGTGTGACCTTTGCGTTGGCAGCTCCTCTGCAGAGCTTGAAACTTTGCATTGCTGCCTTCCACTTCTTAATATCTTACCTAAACAAGTTGACTTTTAACTCACAAGAAAGGCTCTGGCCCCTGAGGAAACTCTGAAGTAGATTCTAAAAAAGACATTAGTCCTCGTCATAGGGGTTGTCCATGGCAAAGGACAGGGAGAAAAGGCTGTAATTCTCCCTCGCATCTCTGACCACTGATTCATAGTCACACTGGCACAGACAATGCAGGCACAGACAATATTTTCAGAAGGTTTGGTTGGGTTTTTTTTTTCCATGGGAGACAATGAGGTTATGGTGCCCCACAGACACCCACAGTCTCCTGGGCAGGGATGAAAGCAGTCTCGGAAGGGAAGAGTCTCTACCTTGGAGGAAGAAAGCCTCAGTGGAGCTAAGGACAGTCATGACGTCCACTCCCAACACAAGGGCTGCTTAATAGCTGCTCTTTTTGTGCCGTCTTTTTTCTCCTCTCCCAAGCAGTACAAGCCTCAGGAGTACTCCCCACTGACTGTGCAAAGGGGACGTACCTTTATTTACCTACAGCTGTCTCCCCCAGCCCACCCGCTCTCCTGCCTTCCATTCTCTACCCTCCTTGGCCACAGACCTAGGGCACCCCAGGGACAGGTTAGCTCCCTCCCAGGTGGGGCCCAACCTGTCACCAGCATGGAGGTCCTTCCCAGAGATATCCCACCTAGTTACTCATGCTCAGGCTTAGAAAGTTCAGCCAAAGAGACCTGAAAAGGATCTTCCTTGAAGTGGCACGGCTGATGGTTGGCTTTGGCTGTTGGAGCCATCAGCATGGATATGTCATACTTCGCTATACTAAATCAAATATTCCACGCTCTTCAGTAAGTTCCCCACCATAAGTTTCTCTCTTTTGTGTTTTAGAGTCAGCATTGTACCTTTGCAGGGTGTCCTTACGTACTTCTCAGACCTCACTTGGGGCTCAGTGTGCTTAAGCCACTGCTCATGGGACAAACTATACCTGTGCCAAAAGGTCAAATGCGAAGAACATGATATTCAAGTGCTGAATATTGTTTGTTTGGACTGATCAGAATATTTCTGAAGTGACTTACACCAAATTCTTCCTGTGCTCAAAACCATTTTTCTCCATAAGCCATGTTTACAAATGCCAAAAATATTTTGAACCAAGAGTTATGAACGTCTGAAAGCACTTACTTATCGAGGGCTGTTTCAACATTGCAAATACTTCTATGTAGTTGAGCCAGGTCCGATTGCTCATGAGAACAGCTTTCACCTTCATCTGTCAACACTGCCTTGTCCTAACTTGTCCAAGCGAGAGCCCAGAAAATCAAAGTGACGTAAAGAGACACTTAAGGTGCCACTGTGCAAATACAAAGCTGGTGCAGGGCAGGAGGATGGTGAATCTGGCAGGTACTAAGAAGTGCATAACTACTCGCAAAGATTATAACTCTACAGTGTTATAATTAACACTATAGAGACTTCCTATCTTTTGGAATTAACCAATTATTCTTCTGGAAAGGTAAAAACCTTCAGATTTTTCTTCATATTCTAAATTTGTGACTTAAACATCTTGGTCTATAGCATATTTTTTAAGAAATATAGGAGTTCAGACTTTTTGTTGATCCATTTTTGCACTGAACTTCACCAATTCTAGGACAACAGGGAGTTCTTCAACAAAATCAAACACCAGCCTACCTTCCTCCTCAAGCTCGGGAGATTTTTCATGGTTTGCATTATACCATCTAGCTCTATAATTTTGTTTCCCTTCCCTGCATTGGACTTTCACACATCCTTTCCATTAATTCAGCTAAGAGACAGCAGTTTAGGGTAGGGAATATTTTATTTTACTTCTTTTAGAATTCCCTGGCATTGGTTTAGCATGGTAAAAATGTGATTAATAAGTAAATAAAAGTACTGCCATAACCAGGAACTCTATTTAGAAATGGTCTCATAACTCCTGCTTTGACCCTGACAAGTGGGGATTCTATTTTAATATCAGTATTTAGCAGAATTCATGGCCATGCCCCAATTTCTGATCTACAGAGCAGAGAGAAATATTTCCAATTATCACCTCCAAAGTGTTTTCAAAGCAGCATATAGTGATTACACGAAAAATAAATGGAATCTCTCAATGACTTCAGGGATTCAGCCAAACCACAAAAAATCAGGCTTTTAACATACCCCATGTGAATTCCCCCACACTGTCTTGAAACCAGAGTTAGAAGTTATGTGCAGGATTACCTTAAAAACTTTCAACCTCTCTTTTCCTTGAAAGCCAGAAATCAGGAGCACTAGGATAATATTTGGCCAGATTTGCACTAAGGTACTTTATTTCGGGTCTCGCCTCAGACATGGATTTACAAGTATGAATCCCAACTCTGTTAGCCCATAAAATAATTTGCAGTGGCTTATATTGTATTTAAAACTGAAATATCGTATTTATATTCATTTTATTGTCCATTTGCACTGCCAGGAAAAGATAACCAAACCAATGGAACTGAAGTACACAGATCAAAGACCTTCCCAATGAAGGAAGAAGTACACCTCGTGCCGAAGAACACTTTGTGGCAAAGAGTGCTTCAGTAAAAGTGCTACAAAGGTAGGAATAAAACCGAAAAAAGAAGTACAAGAGTGCTTTTACATTTTGCAGATATTCAAAATAGCACATATAGATATATATATGTATAAAGTGAATTTTGCTACACTCAAAATATTTAGGATGTTTCTTTTTCTCCTGCCTTTCTTCCACCAAAGAAGGGCATGGAAGGCAGAAATAAAACAGAAAAATGTTGGGTTTCAGGTTTTAACCAGAAAAATAACTCCACTTTTCTACTACATACATTTCACTCAAAAAGCTGGTTTTTGTTACAAAGTGTTTCAACGAAGGCCTCAGTCTTTTATGTTCATCTACGCTGACCTGCAGCATTTCAGCGTGCCATACTTCCAGTATGACTGTTCCTAGCAAAGCCTAAAACAAAGCCCAGCCACAATCCCAGAGGCCTCTGTAATACCTCACAGAAGCCAATTCAAAATAATGCTTCCTCTACCAGCTACTCCAAATGAGTTATTTTCCTTGAGAAGCATTAACTTAGGTTAATCCCACAAATGCATCCCCAAACACAAGGATTTCAGGCTGCTCATCCCATGAGTGCACTTCACAGCATCCCTCTGATGTCGGTCTGGTAGATCTCTTCTCTCTTCCCTCCCTGCAGTTTCTTTCTTTCATTACAAGAGGGTTCCTGTACCATTTAATTTAAGGGAAACTTTCTCACTGCCTCCAGCAGAGCTGAACAGAGTCAATCAAACCAGGAGCTTGCTGTGCCCTGATGTCTTCTTCTCATCACTACCTGTAGTAAAGTTACAAGTGAGTTCAGCAGGGAGAAGAGTTAAGCTTTTATCATCAGTGTAGCTCTACCTCTCATTCCCCACATCCAGCAAATGCTAACTTGGTTTTAAAATAAATTTCCTTAACAACCAAGTGCTACTATTTAAAAGGACCCGTGAGCACTTCTATAGCATTTTACAACTCCAAATCACTGCATAAGTATTAATTAGCCTTAATGACTCATATTACCTAATAAGATAATGAAAACCCCTGCAGCTCACAATATCTACTTCTATTTTCAGTGAGAGATGAAATGGATCTTTAAAAGGATGTATTCTCTTCTAATTCCTTTTCTGCATATGCCTGTAATAACCTCTGGAAATGATTCCAAGTGTGTCGTGACATTTTTTTTTTTCTTCTTGATTTGTGAAGGCTAACTTGTTGCACCAAACACAGTCTTTACGACGATATAAAAAGACAGGGGTTTAGTCATTATATTTTTTCCCTAGGAGGCTTTCTGTTGAACAATGACTGGTGTGGACTCACTGTTTGGTAAGATGTGGATTTGATGCCGGTTCTTTACGGAGAATAGAAATGTCTTTCTTGGTTTCTTTCTAGGTTGCCACTGCCAAGGTAATACTTAATGGATTAAGTCTTGTGAAATAAATTCTGTAAATAGAATGTGGGCTGAGATCATTTCAACTCATTTCCCCTGCGTCCCTTTCCCGTCCTGGAAGCTGTCAAGTACAAGCAGCCTGCAAGCAGCCTGTTCTCCCAATGTTAGTCTTGAGTCTCACTAGATGCATAAAACAGCTTGTTTTTCACATACTTTCTCTGATGGCATTGAAAAAAAAATTGCAAGAAAAAAAACCTCTTCTCAATTCCACCCATGGCTATAAACTGGATACAGCTAATCATGCAAGGGCACCAAACATTGCTCTGTTTGTCTGTCATTAGGGCACTAGAAACCTATGTTTATGGTAGATTCATAGTTGAATCTGAAGGATTTTAAAGAAAGGAACTGAACCAACTGCGGGTTTGTAAACAAACAATATGGTTTTGACGTCAGCCATATCATTTCATGTGCTGGAACCGTTTCTATCATGCTGCCAGTTCCTGCCCCTGAAGAGCATCTAATTTAATTTAGATGTATTCATGATATGGGACAGCACGTCAAATCCAGGAAACCCCAGGGTACTGCTGAAGGCAAGGTCTATGCTGGAAAGATTGCATAAGCTGTACTTCGAAGGAGAGACAGAGACCTTTTGGCTCAAGGCAGAGGGGAAAGTTGTGTCTCCTGTAGAAGAAAGTAAAAACGTGAAGGACAAGGGAGGTATACAGAGTGGGGACTGTCAAGGGGAAGGACTGAGTTTCTTCTTCAGAAATAAATCAGTTTGAGGGGGTTTTTCTGCATTAATGTTATCCAAAAAAGTCTGCATAACTTTTTTCAGAGCAATAAATCCTATACACAGCTTTCAGCAGTTTTTCCTATTTTGCTCTCAGTCCTTCTTGGGTTCCTGCTCCTCTGGGCTCCTTCTGTACTCACCCTGCAGCAACCACCACAGAGGAGATTTTCTGTTAGGTACCACTCCAGTATCAAAGGCACTATCCATACTGCAGCACCAGGACTGATCCTTGAGTCCAGGCGCAGTGAGAGTGAGCCCAAGGGGCAACGCAGAGCCGCTAGGGCAGGAGCCCCACTCCATCCCCTACGCACGGGCAGCCTGGGCTGCTAACAGACACCTAGGCTACGAGCTGACACTTGGGCGATGAAAGAACATCAGCAAGATATCACTTTGCTACTGCTGATAGTGACTGAAATATATCTTATGCTGCAGTTACCTAAGGGCACCGATGTGGGAAAATTTATTTGCATACAGAGCACAATCCTGATTGCTGAAAAAATCCCCATCTGTTGTCAACCGGATTTAAAGGGACTCCCTGTGTGGATAAAAAATTATTTGTGAGCCTATGCGTTCATCAACTTGGGCCTTAAATGTATGAATTTCTCTGGAAACAGACTTCAACGAACAGTATAACAATGGTGCAGTATGGTGTCTTTTTTTTTTTTTTTGACTAGACAATATTTTCTACTTCACTGATTCCAGTTCCACAGGTTTGCAGAAAACCTGGTGCCTCCCAGAGGTGTTGTAGAACTCCGTGCTGGGTACCTGTCTCTGTGCACACACACACACCACCAGTATCTCCTGACACAGCTACCCATATGCCTACAGGTTTGGAAAGAGAATAGGAGACAATTCCTGTTTCTGCATGCTGCAGAATCCTGACTACTTGTTGAAAAACTGTTTCCTATAAAAAGGTATCTTCCTTTTCATAGTTTTCTTCCAAGGAAAGCTGATGCTTTCTAAAAAAAAAAAAATTCCTCAAAAACTCCAGCTCTAGTTTTAGCCAAAAACATGAGCCCAGCCTTAGGTGTGGTATTCAGACTGATACTATACGACAATCACAGAATTTCTAACCAGTTGTGCTCGTTTATTTACAGTGGAAGGCAAGCTGCAATTCTTTCCTTTGATCTACTTGTTGGCTTCAGGATTACATTTCTAAACCTCGCTTTTTAATCACTGTAAACATCAGAGCTGAAGAATTTGGCGGAGAGAAAATTGGCTATGTCTTTGTGTTTTTGATCAGACCGGGCTTTTGATGCTTTCTCTTCTCCAGTGTCAGCGCCTGAGCTTTACGAGTGACACCCCACCCCCGTACCCTGAGCCTCTGGAATCTGCACATTCACTGTATTTCTTTGCCTACATCTCTGTTCCCCAAGCAGATACACCCCCCAGGTCTGACGCTGTCCCCAGCTGAAGCGGGGCAGGGTGCTGCACAGATACATTATCCTGACATCGAGATGTCATGCTGTCACTTGATGTCTCAGAGACAGCATCCCTCGTGAGCAAGCCTGGAAACTCACATTTTTATTTTCCAAGACCCCTCATCCATGAGTTTATCCCTGCAGCGCTGGCAAATCTCTGTAGCCAAAGAACCTGAGCACTGGCAATGGGAATTCAGGAAAGTTTTCCCAGCACTGTGGAGCAGAGCAGAGGTGCACGAGCTACCTTGAAACTAGATAGCTGGGGTATAGAAGCAGTCCTTCTGCCACAGGATGGAGCTCAGTGCAGGCTGCAAAGCATTTCCCGGTAGCTGGATAAATACTCAAGCATCTCTCTGTCACTGATGTCCATATTCCTGCTTCTTGGTTGCTATCAGCGCCTGTGCTGGCGGCTCAAAAAACCTCATTTAGGTAGGTCTGAATCCCATTGCAGAGGCTGCAACGTCAATACTCCTCCAGGCAGATATATTCCAAAGTGACTGAAAAAACCCCATGTAGGTGAAGGTCTCGGTCATGAAAAAGTACAATACAAAAAAAGCCAGGGAAAAAAAAAGAGATGGCTTTTGTAAAAAGTGAGCATGTGAACTCTGTGGCTTCGATTTTGTCCCACTTACTCTGTTCACCCTCTCTACAAAATGTTTCTCACACAGAAGTGTATTTTTAACAACATTGAAAAGAATTTGCCAGAATTGGGAGCTCAAGCTACTTTTGCCCTGTATAAATGGGACGCAAATGTCACGTTAGAGGTTAAATGGCTCAGGGACAATTTTTTTTCTCTTTTTTAAGCCAAGCAGAGCAAAATTAGTATCAACGGGGCTGATCTTTCTGACTGTGAAATGTCACTGAGTATAAATATTTAACAAGATAAATCATCAGAGTTCTCCTTCTACCTGAGTATAATGCATAACCAGAAACTGCCTTACTGAAGGAGTTAAAAGTTTTCTGCAACAGTGCAACAAATCACTCTGTGCAACAAATAGCAGACACATTCTGTGGCAGCTTCCCCACAAACTTCAATCTATGGAGAAAAAAATCTTGATTTATTATATAGCATTTGGACAGTTGCGGAAGAAAATCTGCCAAATATCAGAATAATCAACTCTTTCACCCAAGCATTTTTTTTATGGAAGAAAAAAAGCACAGAATGGGTCTGAGCAAAATAAACAAAAATTCCACACTTTTAACCAACAGAACCTTTTGCGTCATTCAGAAATATTTACAGACATCCAGAATCTTTTATCATCAAAAAGACACTCAGGCCTTTAAAATTACAACTTCTTCTTGTATTTTTGTTTACTGATGGCCTTTAAACTAGTGGGTATCCCTAACTTGTGGCATCTCTTCGTACTGTGTTTGTCAAACGTAGGAATATTTAAAGCTGCGCCTTGCTATTTTTTCCCTTCCCTTGAAACATTTCTCTTTTGCTAAGCTGTCGTCTGTGAATTTTAAAGACAGCAGAACACCATCTACTAGCAGCATCCATCACATGAGTCATGGTCACTGTTGTGTCTCAAACACCAGTTTTCATTGACTGAAAGGGCCACTAACGCCAATATTAACCTGGAGAGGGCTAGCTGCTTTAATACAATTAAATACAGTCAGGAAGAGGGCTGCAAATAGAAACATACACTAGCCATTTATAACACATATACAAGCATCCCTCAGAGCCCAGTAAAGGCATTGATGTAGCATCCCTCTGAACACCCCTGCTGCTCCACCTTCCCATTTAATTAGCACACAACAGAATTTCCCTGCAAAAGGTGTTGTGGACTTTGGACAAAAAAGGAGAAAAGAAGTTGCTTTTAAGTGCGATCCAAAAAAAAAAAAAAAAACCAAAAAAAAACCCCAGAGCTCCTTGGCTAGAGGGTACTTTTAATGAAGATGTTTCCAGTGTTTATTTATCAAAAATCATTCTTTCTCTCGAGTGTTTTGATTTTTGTTTCTGTGCACAAGAAGGAGGGGAGAAGAAGGCTCCACTAAGCAAGTCTTTCAGTAAGACACCAGATGATGGATAGTCAAACACAGAGCCTCCTGTAAACACAGAAGGAACCAAAAGGTATGAACTGACTCATAATTGTGTCAACACAGGTCGCAGACCCTTGGTTTATTTCAGCCTTCCTGTTTTTCACAGATTTCTTTTCACACTATACTACTTTTTTTTTAAGACACAGACTCTTTTCAGTACACCTTAGTGGGGTGCAAAAGCACACATGTTTCTACACCAAGACGTGGGCATCTACACACACACATGTAGGCTGTATTGCCACAACTACAACAGCAGCATTTTCCATCCATGGCTTATGGCTGCATTAAACTAAGCTGTGCCTTTCTTCGCAGTAGTCCATGCCCATGACAAATCAAAAGGTCCATCCCATCCCTGCCTCCAGCGTTTCCACAGAGGCTCTTGGGAAGCATCCAGAAAAGAGGAGTACAATAAAGCCTCAACAGCCTAGTCCTCCAGTTCATGCAACCCTCCAAGACTTGGTGTGGTGGGGTTTTTTTTTAACCAAAGTGGCAAGACTGTGTCTGACCAAAAGTGCTGGGAGACTGACACATGGCAAAGAGCTCTGTGATGAGCAGAACCTACCAGTATTTGTCTTGATCTCTAAACACACTGAATTAAGGTAGTAGCCTTTTCCTTGTACAGAGTTGTTCTTTTCTGCTGGTTCCTTATTTTCATAGAGATGGGAGGAAAAAGCCTCTCTGGTCTCTATTTCATTATCAAATTTGATTGCCAATGACCAGTGGGCTCGGAAGTTGTTAGAGGAGAGACTGATGGGAAGACACACGGAGCAGCTGGATTCCCTGCAAGTCACAGAGCAGTTCAGCTGATGGTTTAGAAAGATGTTTCAGTACCTTCCCTCACAAGATCACCTGTCGAGACACCTTGTTGCCTGAAATCCTGAGATCCTTTCAAAGGACTCATGCCCCAGAGAAGCTGTGGATGCCCCATCCCAGGAGGGGTTCAAGGCCAGGCTGGATGAGGCTTTGAGCAACCTGGGCTAGTGGAGGGTGTCCCTGCCCATGGCAGGGGGGTTGGAACTGGATGGTCTTTAAGGTCCTTTCCAACCCAAACCAGTCTGTGACTCTATGACTTGCAGAAAACAACAACTGAAGATGGTTTAAAGCCAAGGGAGGTGTTCTGCCTCAGCAGAGACAGTAAAAAAAGTGGTTTAAGGCCAGACTGCAATGACTGATACTCGTCCCTGGGTGTCCACACAGAGCCCAGCGCAATGAATCTGGGCATGCAACAGATCCATCCTGAGCACCCTGGATCAACCACACACGTGCAAATGACTTAATGCCACAGACCCAGAGGGTCTGGCTCAGACAAGATGTGTCAGATTCCCTGTACGAGGAAGGAGAAGTTTATAAACAACGACTGTTTCTCTGGGATGTTTCAAACTCAACTAGATTAACTGAAAAATGGTAGAGCCAGCATGGACAGATGAACTTACTCCATCAGAGGCGTGCCTCATTCCTTGTGTAACCATATCCAGCTCAGCGGGAAAGCTACTCAATGAAAATCAGAGTCACAGAACAGGGATTTGGACCTTATTTTCCACTGTGCAGAAGTCAGTTGCTAAAATTCCCAGTCAACAGGTAATCTGCAGTGAAGACAAATCCACCAAGGGCATCACAAGGGTTCTTGCCCTGTTACTTCAACAATTCATTCACAAAAAAAATGTAAACCAAATTATATTCAGGCTAAAGCTGACACCAAAAAAAAAAAAAGCCATAAATAGAATTTCAGAGACAGAAATCATTGGCAGACCTGATTTTTTTTAAGACTACTCATTTTAGGATATTACACCTTTGTAAAGAGCAAGCATTTTATCTGGTGCCATTTTCCCCCATAGGAACCAAGGCTGATGGAACAACAGAGAGTATTCCCTGTGCAAATTGCAATATATTAAGTCAGCTTTGCTTACAGCAGGTTCTGTACCTTCAGAAATTGTTCCAGGGTTTGTGTGTCTGTAGAGTGGCCATAAACTGGAAAAAAATACTTTTTTTTTCTCCTGCCTCCCCCTCTCTTTATTACCTCCTTTCAGCTCTACAGCAGAAGATGAGAGAAGCAAAACTTACTGAAGGAGACCATGAAAAGAGTTTCAAAACATTCCATGTATTTTTTCTGCATAAACACGCTGTGAATTTCAAATGTAAATAGTGCCAGGGCACTGTCACCCAGACCCCAGTAGTGCACCCAAGTTAGACAGATTATGCTGCCTGTTATCTCAGTTGCTACAGTTTCTTGCCTTTCATTCATTCATTGCCAGTGCCTGGACTTTCATGTCAGAGTAGGGGAGAAAAGGAGCCTCAGTGGCTGAAGTTAACCTCTCGTGGTGGGGTCTGTAATACTGGGCTTTCCAGTGGAGAATTCCCAAGGAGATAGCTGCTAGTCTCTTTTGGCAAGGCAGCAGTCGAAAGAATTTTGGCAGGTAGCAGCAGGAGAAATGCTGTGTTATGGAAACGGCCACTGCAAGCTCCCTTCCAAGTCTGCAGTGTTTGGCCCACATCAATAAAACAAAGTAATTTTTAAAAGAATTTTACACATCTTACAAAAAACTACATAAAGTAGTGTTGTGGTTTGAAGAGAGGATGGTACTGCTGAGCAAACAGGCCTGGCAGAGGGCAGGGGCTGCTGCTTCAAACATCATATCCAGCGTGTAATTAATATTAACCTTCAACTCCATCAGCAATCTCTCTGCTTTCACCAAGTTTCATTTCCTCCCTGACAAAGAGCTACTAATTACAAGGGAATGCAGGATGTGATGAGGGGATTAATCTCTGAATGTCCTTTTACCGTCACGTTGGCCCTGGTAGGTACCAAGTCAAAGCCCCTGTCCCCTATTCCAGGTACCATCTAATGGTGAAGTCCCTCTGGATCCCATAGCCAGTGCATTGAAAGCAAAGGGCCTGGTTGCTGCTGGCCCCAAGTCCTGCCTTGCAAGAGCATGATGCCCATCTCTCCTGCCTGATCCATAGTTTCCTTGTTAGGAACCAGAAAATGTTGAGTTAGCACCATGCGAGCTATATGCATAGCATACCCATCTCTAAACTGATTCCATGTAACTGTGAGTACCTTTAATGCCATTTTAATGCACATTTGATCTGCGCAATACTTCCAAAGAAGGGAAAAACTCTTACCTATTGTTCTTCGGAGATCTTCACATTGGCTAATGTGAGGGAATTTCAAGATTTCCTTCCACTTTTTGCTTTTGCCTTTGCGTTTCCCTCCACCCCCTGCAGAGAAAGAAATATGAGGATTAGTTTGCTTCGGGGATTATGCTCAATCCTGAGTTTACCATCCCAGTCACAGGTCTTATGGGTATCATTAATAATTAAAGCTGAGACATTGTGGGTAGGTGTACAGATCAAGTCTGAGCTTGATCAGTACCAGTACTTGATCTGAACCAAACAGACAAAGAGGCATCTAGCAGATCAGCTTGCTAAAAGTTGGGAGTCCAGTGGCCCACCAGATCCAGTTCAGATGACAGTGCTCAGCTGGGCATCTCCAACATCACCTCTGCCCCAAAGGATAGTCATTTCACACCAGTCAAACAACCTTGTAAAATTACAGCTCATTCCTTTTCCACCTGGATCTCCCCCTTCTGGTTTTGGCATGAGCCCTGATTCCACCCCAAAAGAAGTGCTAGAAACAGAAAACCAAAATCCAGTTCTCACCATCCCTTTCCGTGATAATGAATCTCCCTCATCAATGTGGCTTCACAAATACCTTGCTGCAGGCATCACTGGCATCTCTAGATGCCACATCAGAGCTGGCAAGGGGGGTGCCTTCTGCACTGGGCTACGAGCCGTAACAGTAGTGTTTCCAGCACACCCCACTTTGCTCCTTGCTGGCATCGCCAGACAATGCAGTGCCTATGGGGTTAGGCTCCTTCAGCCCAAGCAAGCCTAATGCAGGCTGACATGCTGTGTGTGCTCTCTTCCAGTGTCTGCTAGATAGGCACTCAGGTCTGAAGCAGCTCAGCCTAAGAGGACATTTTTAGATTTTTCTTGTCTTTTTTTCGACTATAATTGGGCACTTTTTTTTCTCTAGTCCTCCCCTGGGCTTCTCTTTTACGCCCCCACATTTTTTATGTTGCCACATAAGCATCACTGCAGAGGGCAGGAGGTGTGGTGTGGTGCTGGGGGCTTCATTAGCAGCTAGTTTGTGTGCCTGTCCTGCTCAGAGAGGCTGCGCAGCCAACGGAGGAACCCTCCAGACGTGAAAGCCCAGATGCAGACTGAGATTCTCCAAGTCGCTGCCTTTACTGCCATTCGGTCCCTGCATACAAAATCTGATTCACTTCAGTCTATTTTACATGCACTGGCGCGTCGGATGACTAATTCAGAGCTGAGTTAATTCTGTAGAGGGGTTGGTAGAGTCACAACTGCAGACTGGGAGTGTGTTGGGTACTACATGATATTGCAAGCTAAATTAGGAGAGTGTTGACTCAAAAAGTAGCTGACCATTACAGAGAAAACATGAGCCTTGGGAAAAATGGTGAAGTGTTGCTCTCTGTGGGGCATTTCTGATCACAACTTTGGCACAGGAATGCTTCCTCTGCATCTCGCCTTTTTTTCCTTTGCTTCTGGTGACCAACGGTTTTGTTTTTGCAGAGCTTGCCTTGAATTATTTTAAACTCCTTATTGACGAGAATTTATTGTATGTCTACATTACGCAACACAGAGCAGGGATATCTGCACTAGCTGTAAAGGAACTGTCTTGTTTAGACTATCAGCAGTATAGCTATGCTAGCCTTTCCAGGAATTAGTCTCCAGCAAAGCACAGAGAGCTGCGACTGCCTCCACGCTACGCAGTTGTACGCAATGCAGATGTACCATTTGGGTCTGTAATGAACTCTGCTTCAACCCCCCCTTTTCAGTACATCCCCAACACTGCTGCTGAAATAATTGCCCCTCCTATCTCTCCAGCCACAGTATCGCTGAGGCTGTGTTGCTCTCCTCGTGCATCACAGAACCCTTGGTCTTCCAGGCTGGAGGTCTTGGGTACACTACAAGGCGCTAAGGAGCATTTTGTGGGCTGGGGTGGGCGCTGGGATGGTCTGTTCATCAACTTTCCTGGAGTGCATGGCTGTGCTCTGGTCACCAGCAAGTGCAGGGGTTGGATTCAGCAACCCAAAAGGTCCTCCATTGACTTTTGTCCCCCTGACAGCTCCCTCCTGCAATCCTACACAGCGGCTCCTGCCTGCCGGGCTGCCACCTCTACTCACCCCTCTTCTCCTTCGCTTCCAGGGACCTTCCTGCATACTCCTTGGTGGTCCTGCCTTACGCCTCTTGCACTCTGCACCCTCCCTTCACATCCTCCTCTGGGGAACGATCCTCCAGGAATTCCTGCTACCTTCTCTTTGCCTGTCATTCTCTTTGGCTGCATTTTCTTCCCTGAACTGTTGCTTCACGCTTTAGCTCACACTCATTTATCTTGTAAACTCTGAGCTCCATGCCTTGATGCCAAACCTCCATGGGAATTAAATGAAATGAAGAACATATTTATTAGCCCTAGGGGAGTGATGGGAAGGAAAGGGAGGGCACAGAGGGAGGGAAACAGCTGGACCGGTGTCAGAGCAGAATGAGCCCCCTTTGGCAGCCACAGGGTTTAAATCTGGATTCCTGCATCCCTTCCTCAGGCTGCCAGCTCCCAGGGGAGCTTATCCCACACCTTCACATGCAAACATGTGCCTCTCACTCCTGCCCGCTGCCTCTCCAACTGCAGAGACCCACTCTGATCTTACCAAGGAATAGACAGAGGGGTGTCTGGGAAGTGGTGCCAGTTGGAACAGGATTTTCAATCATTTCTGGACACAGGAGGCAGCAAGAGTAAGCCAGAGCCTTAGGATGCATCTGCTTAACACTGCTACATCTTCACCCATTGAGGGTCTACCTTCTAAGCCAAAGCACTGGAGACTTCTCCAGCCACCTTTGCAGAAGTCCTCACAAAATGGTTTCATCTTTAGCAGCATCAAGCAGTGCAGATCACTGCAAAATAGCCCTACGAGATTTGTGCAGAGATGAAATGATTCTACTAAGCTGGGGCAGAATGTTTTTACAATCCATTCAATGTAAAATATATATTGATATATTTACATCGGATGATGTGTTTCTGACATTAAATTTCCATCAAAACTGGAGAAGGGCTCTGCAGTCCCCTGTTACAACCGTGATCAATACAGCCAGTACGTTCTCTTTTGTGGCCATCCTCCAAAAATATTCAGCCTTGCCTGATGAATCATCTGCTCTTAGCTGAGCGTGAAGTAGCGTTACTCTTTTGCCTGTGACGTCTTTATGTTAAAGACTCTGATCAACTGCTTTAATTGACCTGACCTTTCCGCTCTCAGCTTTTCTTGTGGAGCCAGCAGTGTTTGCTGGCTCCAAACGTTAATTCCAGGGGGTTTGAAGGACATAATGCGGTGAGACAGCTGAGACAGGGTAAATTGTCTAGCAGAGCTAAAAGCTAAAAGGGGAGGTTTCTCTGAATAGGTCAGTAATTGTGCAGGTTGGAAAGGGAAGCTTTTCACACATTGCCTTGATTGCTGCCTTTGCACTGTCTGTGCTGGGCAGGAGGATTTGCAGCCTTCAAGGCAGCTTCTCAGACAGACACGCCACATTTTGGATGCAAGTTCCATCATGTGGTGTTGGAGGGTCTGACTGCGTTAAAGTCTTGATGTGCCGATGACGACAAAAGGTGAGCTCTCAGCGACAGCATGAAATCTCAGTTCTGCTCCCTTGCATGTGCTTAGCAACTCAGCATTTGCAGACCGAGGATTGAAGCTAATTCTCTAACATGTCAACCAGTCCTACAGGAAACAAAAGCATTTGCTCTACATCGTACCTACTGAAAAATACATGGCATTTTTCATATCATCTGGTGATGCTGGATGGCAAATCTAACTCTGATCTCTGCATGCAAGGAGAGAGACATAACCAGAGGCACGTATGTAAAACATTTGTGAGAAGAAGCTACCCTTAGCCTAAGGTGCCTACTTTTTTTGCCTCCATCATTCAGGATGTACTTACTCTCTCAACACCTACAGGAGGCAGGAAAGTACCTGCATGTTGTTAAGCCAGTGAGATATTAAGTGGCTTGTCCAAAATGACATAAGAAATCAGAGACAGAGCAAGAGAGCCGAGGCCTTGAGCCTGCTAATCCTGATAACGAGAGGATCAAGCCACGCTCCTGCTCAGCCGATTAAAGATATTTCATAACACAGAGTTAAACATAAAGATGGGTGAATTCATCCCAGCATCACGCCTGTCGCATTTTCTCTTCATGCTACACACCACCATGCAAGGTGGCTTTTAACCATGGCTAAGCCGGCTTCATACCTTTGCTCTGTTCTTGCCCAGGCTGATAATCCTGCATCACACCCCACACTGCCAACCCGGCCAACCCAAGATGGCCAAACATTTCATCACCTTCAACTGCGTTATCTGCAGTCTAGTTAATCCACAATTTAGGTAAACTATCCGCAGATCACTGAAGGACAACTACAGTTTGTGTCTTTGATTTCGCAACAGTAGCTAGGCTCTCATCCAAGTCCTTCCCAACACAAATACAATGCTCTGTACACTCTGATTGCAAGGCCTTGATCACACAGCATGTGAAAGCAGCGAAACAAATGCCAAAAAACAGTAGAAGTCCAAAAATCATGGCTAGTGTCCTATTTTCACTCAAAATAGAATTACATTTCTTCTCCTCTTCCTCTTGCCAGCCTTCACTCTCTCCCATCAGGGTGTATGCAGCTATACGGTATATATGGAGTTGCCATATTAGATTAAACAAATTATCTGTGTCTAGCATGGGACAGACCACAGGTAGCTTCAGAGGAAGATCTTCTTAGAAAGCTGTTTCTAAAGCATTCGGAAATTAGGAACTTTTTCCATACCTTATTAATTAGATAGGGCTAATAAAACACGAAAGCATATTACTTGCAAAAATTTCTTCTTTTTTAGAATATACGCTATTTAAGACTGTTCTTACGCTCATGGTAAATGCCCTGGACTGCTGAGTGCCCTTTTGCTTTATGTGGGTGTGAGTTCCAGAGATTACCATATATTTGTGGAGGAAAAGAATACCAGTTTTAAACTGCTTATTTTCCTGGAGTGTCTCTTCCTAATGAGACAGCATGAATAAAACTTACCAGCCCATCCTTTTCCCCTAAGAATTTTTCATATCTAACACATCTAGTCACTACGGCACAAATCCACCATGCTTCACATGGAAGTTCACCCAGCTTCACCATTCTTCTTTCATATTAGTTCCAACTGTGCTCAGGGGTACTAACAAATAACAACAGTTTATTTTCAAAGAATGAATGACCGCTTGCTCTCTGACCTTCATCTTGCCCTTATCATCTGGGAAAGCAGAAAAAAAAACAGGAACTCTGTTTTACCCTTACAAGATCTTAGACGATACTCCTGACTAACCTGTGCTTAAAACAAGCACTTACGAGACCACTAGGAACCTCTCTATGAATCCCCCTTAATGTCACCCCAAGGAAAAGGAGAAGAGTCTGAGGGCTGGAAGTTCAGAAGCAGGTAGGTGTCCACCATCCCCAGAGATGCAATGCCTCTGCAAACCAGTCTTCAGAGGCTCTCATTTATAAGATACAACAAGAAGTCCACAACATGCCCTCGAAAGAGAATCACATAACATAGCTCCTCTTATCAATGCTGATCTGTCTTTATCTCCTGCAGCCTTGTTTGAGGAACGTGACTCTGAATAGTCACAGATTGTGATAACAGTTTTGGGCACATCTTCCCTGTTGTCACGGCATGCTTGCACATAAATCATCTGCATGTTGCTACAAATTCATAAGCCTGACAACTGCTACGTAAAATGTCCCATTGCTTTTGGAACAGAGCATTTCATTTTTGGAAATACATTATTTGAAATACGTTTTTGGAAATGTATTTCATGTTTAAGCCTTCAGAACCACAGGGATGGGAATTTCATAAGCAAAAATGCAAGCTTCTCCCCAGCAGAGCCAGACTAGTTCTGCAATCTGGTTACCAGAGGACTAGAGGGCAAATCATTTTGCATGCAGCTGCCATCTAAAGTCCACTTAATGTTGGCTTACGGAACTTGCTGCTCATAAGCAAATATTTATTCCAGGAATATCTACCTATTATTTAAAAAAGAGGTCAAGAAGTACTGTAAATACCTATGGGTGACTGAAACATGACTTTACTAACACATTTTATGTTAGTAATAATTTCTATGTTAATAACATGCTTGAAGAACATCCACTGCTCTGAAGTGACAGAAGAAGCTGGGATTAGTCTTTGAAGACTTATCCACAGGGCTTGACTGTCATATGTCAAGGCAACTTTGGCGCTACTCTAGGAATACAAAGACGTCTTTATATAAACTACCTTTATAGCTAGTCAGGGTACATTGAAAGGATCTTAACTAAACTGAAAAAACACGCCTTTAATTTTTTCTGTTGGCCTCCGGTGGGCATCCGAAATTGTGTCACTCTCCACTTAAGTCTGCCTACGTCCTCCATTGGGTATTTTTAATGCACACTACAGATAATTTCAACAAGTTGCCTTTGGGTTTTGGGGGCCTGTTCACATATGCTGGGTGTACGTTTCATTGTTATGCATGTTGACAGGGAGTTGTTTGGTGATACGATTTCCTTGGATGTTGTTAAATTTTCCCTTGCGTAAGCACCTTTAGTTTGTTTGTTATGGCTTCCTTCTTTTTTTTTTTTTTTTTTTTTTTTTTTTTTTTTTTTTTGCCTTGTATTTTAACTGTATTGTGCTTATCTGCGGCTGGTGAGTGAGAAGAAAAGAGATCATTGGCTATCACGCCACAAACAAAAATATTCCAGAAGATACAAAGTATGCTGAAGATTTACAATCTATTAAAAAACCAGTAAATTTTATAAAAATAAAACCAGCTATCATCTAAAATAGCAAAATTAAGCACAGCCCAAAATTTTAGCTTCTTCTTGACCTCAGAGTAAACTAGGCTACTGGCACAAATCCAGGCAGTTCAGTTGTGTTTGGAATGCACTACCATGTACTGGGTGGTTCAACAGGCTGTTGAGATGAACTGTGGTGATGGCTTCAAATTGAAGGGTGCCTGGATAGTATTTGACACTGTAGTTGGCAATAAGAGCAGAAGAGACAATGCAACAAATTAATCTGGAGCCACTATGCTCCTCTGGAAGCTGTTTCTGGACCTATAAGGTCTCTTGGAGGAACATGAAGAGACTATGACGTCTGAACCCGGGGAGTGTTAAGAGATTTTGTCCATCAGTGACATAGGTAACATAACATTTTTCTGTAACACTTCAGTATTGATGATTACTATGGGTGACCAGCCTTTCGAGCAGAGCTGTTGAGAATCAAGCTTATCACCCTGCTAGAAATGCTAAACCTCTCAGTGGAGTTTTCCTCTGAACTGGAGCTTAGAGTCACTGTTTCAAAGTCCTAGAAAATTCTGATTTAAAGACATTAAGCCATTTCATTTTGATAATATTTGAGTCATCTCAGTTATCCAACATCAAAACATTATCATAGAACACATCAAGTAGAGTATTAAGATATATTATATCATCAGAACAAAATGGGTACATTAAATTGACATTCTTTACTTTGTTAAAATGATGTCTCTATATTGTCAAAAAGCAAGCTAAAAAAGCAAATAATTTTTTCTTTTAAGTAGATGCTTTCCTGCAAGCCCTTTCATTTTTGTGAAAACTTCATTCTTAGAAAGATTCTTTTGTCAGAAATGTTCTCAACCACCAAATGTTTTAAAGCACACAAGAATCAAACAAGGAACTTGGCCTCCCCATATCTGAATGTTCAAGTGAACCTAAATTCCCACATTCCTTAGCAGCTCCCTTAAGTTAATTTGCACAGCTGCAATTTACATTGACTGTAGGAGACCTGCTTCCCATTCTTGCAAAGAAAGAATGCAAATCCCTGCTCCAGAAATCCTGCTTGAATAGGGCTTGATAACATCTCTCCAGATAGGAACTCCTCTTTAACTAACGTCTTTTTAAACTTATGACCTGTTCTCTACATTTATTACTCTGTTTTGTTTACAGGTATGCAAGCTGCCAACCAATGCCTCCAAGCCCTAACCTCCAAATGCAACTCATCATCCACCTATAGTCCGTGTATCACTCCGTATTGAGTGATTCTGACGTTTAGCGATCCAACAGCACAACAGACAGCACGAGGCAGAAGGAACACAGAAGGAAACCTGGCCCTGGTATGGTCAATACATGGGGCTCAGCTCTTCTGAAATCTCTGGTGATGGTTCCAGGGGGAGAATATGCAAAAAGCCAGCCCTGAGCAGGGAATGATGCAGGTTCTCTCTGTCCTTGTCAAAGAGCTGTGTGGGCTTTTTCTCCTGGAAATAGTTCTGTAGTCTCTAAAAAAAGAACTTAGCCTCTGTGTTCCTGACATTTGAGTTTTAAAGGCAGTATTTCTGAACTGTGGGGAGGAGATCCAGCTGGATGGGAGGTGAGAATTCAAGTGCGATCCTATCAACGGTCTGTAGCCAAGCTCTGAGAATTATGTTCTCTTCTGTTTTTTTTGCCCTCACCTAAAAAAACTTACCAACAGGGATAAAGAAAAGAATTTTAGTAAATGTCAGGAAAAATTAATGATTTGAGACGGGCTGTTTTATGAGGCCTGACTGATTTATTAGTTCCACCCAACTGGTAGAATTGGTAAAGCTTTGAGATGCTCTGATAAGAACCCAGAAGTCCAGATGTGTTTTGCTTTCCGTGCATAAATAATAGGACACTCTTTCAGTTTAGATGGTTCTCGTCTGAGTCAGGAAAACAGCCACCAGAAAAGCAAGAAACAGAGCAGAGTCTCCATGGACGAGGCAGGAGAGTAAGTCCCTCAAGCACCCAGACAGTCCACTTGAGTATCCAGTCCTGCTCTCTGGCAGGCACGCAGGCAGACCCCAAATGTTTAGAGATGCAACACAGAGGTCTCAGTTGTACAGAGGCTGATGCGAAGCAACTCTGCATCCCCTGTGTGCTGCCCACACACAGAAAAACTCTACTGAATGGCTTAATTACCAGTCTCTCCTCCCGCATTTAATCCCACCAGAGATACTAGCCAAGCAAAGGTGCTGATGTGGACACCTGTGAGTAGAGGGGCACTGAAGATGTGTCATCAGGTGCCCAGTATGTTTTCATCTTGCAGTGTTTCTGCATTTTTGCAGTGGTCTAGAGGACCGTTAAATCAGTCTCACGGTGCAGTGAGATAGTCCAACAGCCACATAAGAAGTGTCCTTCAGAGCTGCCTGGCTGGATGGACACTTCTTTCTCATCACTTTTCAGACAGTTGATGTAAGCTAAAAATTGTGAAAATTAGGTTGGGAACCTCCTAAGAACACGTGTATGGGCAACACAGACAGAACTGTTTTACACGAACATCTCTGCGACACTTCAGCCCTTTGCTTCCAGAGTCAGCCAGGAAGAAAAGTACAGGATTGTAACGTGTCTTAGATTGGGTAAATTTCTGTTTGAGATCAGGATCATCCACATCTTTCTTTACCATCCTTCACACACTTTGGCTTTGGAGGAAAGAGATCCTATGTGGATGGCAGGGCAAGGGCGAAAGGATGTGCACAGGGCTGATGCCAATGGATGTGTTCAGCTTTAGGGGACACTTCTCCCTTACTTAGCTCCAAAGCCTGGCTTTGGCCCCACCAGCTTGTCCAGCAACAAGGTACCAACAGCTCCTGTCTGCGGATCTCGCTGTCGCACCCTGCTAAATCACCCTTGAAAGCATAGAAAATATTGTCCTCAAAAATCACAGACAGCCCAAGACATGATGGTAACACAACTGCATGCATCAGCATTTAGGATCATTATTATAAAATTTACAGAAGGGATCCAGGTAAATGGAGGTAATCTGCAATTATCTGATGTAACAGACTGTTCTGCCCGTGACTCATTCCTTCTGCTACAATATATTGCGGGTTTCAGCTGCAAACAGAGGGCAGGATGGAGCTAGCTCCCGAACTAAGACTGTCCCTGTTGTTCGGAGAAACCCCTGTATGAGAGGGTGCCAAGCCACTGCAGGCGTGTGAAAGCCCAGCAGAGCTTTACCGAGGGGAGCGGGTCGTAGCAGGGCTCTACAGTCACTCATTCATGGTGTTACTATAGCTACCAGTTGAAGGACTCAAAAAGAAAAGCAGAAATAAAAAGAGAAAATTGGGAGGTAGAAGACAAAAAAGAGGAAACTTGCCATAAAGCAAAGGCAGAGGGTTCCTCTGGGTAGTTGCTGAAGTGCTTCAAAAGCAGCGACTGAAAAATGAGGCTTGAAGCTTTCACGGCATGAGCTTCAGCTGACGCAAACAGCTGGCCCGCTCTCGTCTTGCCTCTCCCACCCACCCACCCCAAGACCTGGCGGTGGTAAGCACCATCTTAACAACCACAAAACAGCAGCATTGTGCCAGGGATGGATTAACTGTTTCCTCGTTGCTCACAAAGTCCTGAGTTCCCCTTGCTCTCCCCGCAGCCCCGGGGCCAGATTTCAAGCAAGGGATTGATTTGGGCCAAGAGCCCCCAGGAGCAGTATGGAAACAGGCAATGACGAACGATTCTACCACCCCGGACTCCAGGAGAGAACAAAACTTGGGCACTGCCATAGCCTGGAAGATGAAGAAGAAACTACCACCACGCAGTGATCCCACACCACCCACGCCTCCCGGTGTGAAGCCCTGGCTCTGGTTCAGAGCGGTGCCGGATGTCCAAGCCTGCCCAACGCAGCTAAAGCAGCTGCAGCTAGCGACAGACACTTCTAATACGTACATAAATCTAAATCAATGTATAATTCCCACTCACATGCTTTCCTGACAGCCAGCTGTTCCCTTTGCCTGCTGTTATCCTCACTCGGAGATTAATGTCACTGTCTGGAACGGCTTATTAGCAATTTTTACTACAAAGCATATACATTTGGCTGGTGGTGGGCAAAAGCTAAGCCTTTGAGTAAATAAAATACTCGGGCAGCTCGCGGGGAATGACAGAGAACAGATATCTGCGGGGTCTTTACCCTGGCTCTGAAAGCCAATAATGGCAGGAGGTCAGAGATCACCGGCTTAATTGTCCGATGAATTAATGGTGACGAACGTCTGTTTCCCCTCTTGTTAAAACTGACACCAGATATTTCAGAGAAAGCAGAAGGGCACTTGGCCACAAAGGAATGTTTTGATGGCTGGAGCTGAGATTGTTGCCAGCCCCATCCCGTCAGAGGAGCGCGGGTCAAACGAAGTCACTGTAGGAAACTGCTGCTGAATCCAATACAAAACAGAACCTTCTGGGCCCAGCTGAGCAGCCACGGATTATTCTACTCGCTTTGGAAAGAAAGGTTGGTTGCTTGTATTTAAAAAAAAAAAAATCAGATCCAGATATTTGAATATAACAGGTGTGGGAAAAGAAGTTAAATTGGAGGAACACAAGTTGCACCATAAAAATCAGTCAGTGTTTGTTCCTTCCTGTTTTGAAGAAAAACCAAGAACAACAGAAAAAAAATAATACCAAAAATATTTTTTAAAAGCAAAAAAAATTTCTTTACACTTTCCTGCAAAAGTTTCTCCTTCATTGTTCTGTATAATCCTGGCTCAGCAATGCACGTTTGAGTGAAAAGTATCATCATGGGAGGAGTAACGAAACCAGCAAATACTAGGGGACCATTTTCATCCAGTTAGTGACATTTTGTGGAGCTGGCTAACACTTTTCTATTGAAACAACTTCTTCCGCAGTTAAGAATGAGGTCTACTTACTTATTTTCTTCTTGTTGCTCAATCCCACTTCAATTCAGAGTTTCATGCGGAGCTGTAGGAAGAAGGATGAAAGCTTCCCTTTGTTTTAAGGCAGTTAGGTTAGTTTCGAGCTGTTGTGAAACAGACTGAAGGGCACATCTTTCCCATTCATCTGAATATAGGTGAACCCCTGTGGTGGCTAATTTAAGCTACCCAAACAAGCAACAAGCACTTTCTGAATTTAAAAAAAATATAATATCGACCTATCAGTCAGTTTGTGAGATCTGTAAAGTGACTTCTTATGTCATCAGTCATTCCCCTCGCTATGGTGCATGCTGCCACCTTTAATTAATAGTGGTAATATGTAACACCATCAACAAGGATGTGTAACATTGAATTAGGTGACTAAAGTCTAAATAATATTTCAGCAGTGTATTTCCACAGAGGTCACGCTGACCAAGGAACAGACGCACTGGTTTTCAGGTAAATCTATGTGTCGGTCTCTGACTGAGCTAATTATAATGGTGCCTTTAGTATCGCTGTCTTTAAGTGTCTGCCAGCATGTCCCTAACAAACCACCAGGTTCATGTTCTTCTAGCCCAGATGGAAAAGTCTGATTATCAGGTCAAAGTCAATTCTAGCTCCAAGGCCAGTGTATTTACATCCTGCCTGAATCTGCCTTGCTGAGCTTCAATTAACAACAGAGAAGTGAGTGACAAGTCATCATGGAACTGTATATTTGCTTACTTCTCACTTCTGCTGCCCATCAATACCCAAGGGAGGAAGGATGCTGGGTCTACGGGGCTAAACAGTCTCCCCAAAGATTTACCATGGTCCTAAAGGACTAAGGGAGGCACCCAGCTCAGCAGTTCCACTTTGCTCAACATGCTGCAGACCAAGTCCTGGTCTGAGAATGGTCCAACCTGCAGGGAGGTACTTGCCCACCCAGCTTCTACTGGACCACTGGACACCTCCCCATGCCCCAGGGCCCACGTCCTACTGTCTGAGAAAATCAATAAAGGGGCTTTTGCAGCAAAAGCCTGTAAGCTGCAGTTTTGGAAAGGGCAGTGGTGAGCCCATGCTGCCTGTGAGAGCGCTGGTAGTACAGGGCAGAGCAACACCGCAATGCTAGGGGCACAACCAGGTGTAAAGTCGGCCTCACAGAGCGTGATTCTGATAAATGAGGTATACATACTGCTTGTGTGGCACTGAGAGTCACGCTGGAGCTGAACAAACCTACAGGGAAGACACAATCTCTGCTGCAAGAAGTATTTTCTGCTCAGGTGTTTTAGAAAAATCCGTATTTTTGGTTGCTATTATCATTCCTTTCCGGGTGTCAGAGCAGAAAAAATAAATTCAGCTACTGCTTTAGATGGTATTCTGATTTTTAAACTCACGATAGCAAAACCTCAAGCAGTTACACAGAAAATCCGAGCCTCCTGATCTCGTTCAGCTCCCGCAGCGATGCAGCATGCTCTGCGCTGTGCAAAGACACACAGCAGCAAACAGCAGCCCTCGTGTCTCAGCATCTGAGCCCAAGCGGCACATGTGCTATTTTAGCACCTCTTGGGACCGCTCTGGGAGATAATGTAATTAATATTATTTTGGTGATGGCTATTTACCACGTCCCACTGGGAAACTGCAATCTGTGCTTATGGAACTTGAACCCAATTAATACTCACTTCCTACCAGCTTCAGGTGTCTTCTAATTTCAAGCTAGTTTTACAGACAGAACAGGTCAGTAACTCTTCCCAGGGAGCCAAACAGTATCTTAATCACTTGTGTTTAATAGGAAACAAATGACTGAGCACTGATAAAGTTCACCATTATGCTTTTGAGGAAAAGAAAAGTGACTACAGAACAATCTGATAACGGGAGAATTTGCTTCCTGTGTAACTTGATATTTATAAATCCTCTCAGTATGGGGGCAAAAAGGAAATAATTTCAGCTGGCTGAAGTTAACATTTTAAATTACGTTTTAAAATGACAACAAAAACAGGACCCCAGCTGAAAACAGTCCTTATGGGAAAGATACCCAGAAACAACATGAGGCAGGAAGCCTCAAGTTCAGCCTGCCCTTTACTTCACTGGCTTGGGCTCTCCTGTGCCGGCGGACACGCATGGCACCTTGCACGGCCCCTCCAGCTCCTCACAACAGGGGACATGGGTTTCAGGGGTAGAAGGTGGAAGCAGGATTGTCCTGGCTGTCTCTTCTGTCTTTGGTGGAATGATGGATGTAATAGCCTCCCTGATGGAATGATGGATTGAATAGCCCCTCTCCATCTCCAGTTAACATACAAGTGGCTCATCCGCATGAAGACAAGGGATTTTTTTTTCAAGCTAGGGGCTAGACTTTCAGCCTTACCATACTAGGAATTTCAGTTGTTTTCCATGCTTTTGTATATTTAATCCTCTTGAAATGCAGGCAATGATTGCCCTACAGCCTGACTAGTTTCTTAACAGCAGAACTAGTTCTCAGCCATAACAGCCGCACGTCCAGCTACGTCAAGCATCTACAACTCCAGCTGATTTCAGCAGGAGCCACACATGCCAGCAAGCCCTTAAACAAACCCCTTGAGAGAGGGAGAGATAAGGATCCTGCCTGAGGAGTCCCTTCTGCACAAAATTACAAGTGCTGACTGTTTTTGGAGTAAGTTCTGGTTTCTAAGGCTTCCTGGTATGGAAGTTTTTCATGGGAGAATAACGTGGGAGATGTGGAAGAGTGCTTACAGTGATAGTAAAAAAACTATAAATTATTTGTATTTTATGCCTAAAAAGGCAGTGTTCTCAATTATAAAAAAAATAAATGTTTATCTCCCAGATGTAGAGAAGCAAAGACAAGGGAAAAAAAACAGAAGGTGCATCTACTTTGTGTCACATTTTCCATGTTAGTAAATGACAAAGCCATTTGCACTTTGCTTCTTTAGCTTCAGGTATCAAGTATTTCAGAGCTGCTTTTAAAGTATATTAATAAAAATAATAAAATGAACACATCCCTTGGCTTTTCGGCAGTGCCCTCGACTTAAGGACCCAAAAGCATTTTGCAAACAAAAATAGCAAAAGCTTTTCCAGCTTAAAGATGAATTTTGCCCTCCCATAAATTAGCATGACTTTTACAGTCCTGTTGAGACACTCCACATGTACAATTGGGAAAAGAAGCTACCACAGACAGTTCAAATGCACAGCTTTAATTAGAAAAAAAAACCAAACCAAAATAAAACCAGACTTATTCTTCTTGAAAAGTCTTCCAGTTGATATTGTCAGAGGACTTAAGATAACCAGGACTGCCAGGCGCTAGAGGGAAAAGCATTCTTTATTTTCGATGTACTCCATTTGTTTTAAGCAGCCCAGCTTTGGAGAGAAAACGCACACAGTGCTGCTGTGTACGCTGCACACAGGCAGGGGTAGTGTGGATACCCTCCACTAACTCTGAATTGTCAGTCACTTGTCGGGGGGTTGCATGTCACCTTCCTTCTGCTGGAGGAGAATAAGCAGCTGGAGAGAGCAAAAAGACCTGCTGAGAAAAAGGCTGACACTCACCCTGTACTAGACACCAATGTTTCATTACCTCCGCTGCTCACAGGACACCTTGTTTAATATTTGCTTTTTGCAATGCCTGGAGGCCAACAACTTTGAGACTTCTTTGTACAAAGCAACGCATGAACACTGATCCCAACCCCAAGGAGTTTCCAGCTCCAGTAGAGCAGCCAAAATCACTCCCTGTGACATCCTGAGTCCATTGCTGTCACTGGGGATGCTGCCTTTGCATTCAGCAAGGGCCAGAATTTCATCCCCCGTGGCTCCAGAAGGTCACAGTTTCCCCACTTGTCAACACAGCTGCTTTCTGAGGAAGACCCATTTTTCAAAATGGGGTGATATTACCGAAAAACCACAAAAGGTTGCTAGAAAGAATCAAGGACTGTAAATGCACTGCTGTCCAGTGCTGACTACATTTCAAATAAATTTCATAAAAACATGAAGATGGAAAGAATACTGAAGAGTATTCCTTCACTTTCACCCTGCAATTTCTCATCTTTTTGTCTTCCACAGTTCTGTCCTTCTCTAACATATCAAGTATTAACTAGTTGCTTCTGCTTTCCAGGTTTGTCCTCTTTTCACCACAAAACTCTTGTTGACTATCAACATCCACCAGCCTTTGATGCCAACTTCTGTCTCTGACCTGCTGCAAGCTGGACTGCTACCCCTCCACATCCTTCCAGCTCTTGAAAGCCACTCAACTCTCCAGCTACTGCTGTGCTAAGTTCACTAAGATAGACATCCTCTGTGATAAAAATAAGAAATTCCTTGTTGGTTGGCTTGGTCATGACCAAAGTTTCACCATAAGCTGCCACCAGGACTTGGCTTTGGGCAGAAACTCCAGCTCACACCGATGAACCCAGTCTTATCTGGACATCTTTCACTCAGCGCTGACACAGGCATGCATCCATCTCTGAAGAATAAAATATAAGGGGTGGAGCCTGGCGTGTGAAATCACTGTCCACAGGGCTGTTCATCCTCTTCAAGGGCTGACATGTTAAGGCAACTGAATAGAAGGAATTCATGGCAATTTGCTCACACAAAAAAACCCCACCAAGAATACGACTTCGTCTTGTCCTGAAATCCAAATGAGATACAACAGCAGATGTCTTTCATCTATATGACCTTTTCCACCAAGACAAAAGGGAGACAGGATATTAAATCACAGTTTAAGGTTTTTATGACTCTTGGCAAGCATTTATTTATTATGGGTTTGTTTGTTTTGGGACTTTTTTTTTAGGTGAAGGAGTGTTATTTTTTGCACTTTTCGTGGAACCTTAGCTGAAGTACCATAAAAATGTCTGAGACCAACTTCTTTTGGGTGATTTGCACATTTTCCAAGTCACAAGCTGACTCCCCTTCCAACTCACATTGCTCAAACCAGTGTGTTTAAACCAGGACAACCATGTGGCATGAAGACAGCAATCAATTCTTCACAAAGCCATGAAAAACCTTGACAGCACATGCAATTACATTAGGGGGACAGCAAATCCTTCGACTGTCAGATCTAGATCAGGAAACACGCTTAAAGACCGTAACATGTCTGATGCAAATCCCTCATTGACTACAGTGGAGAATGCACAGTGACACCAGGACACAGCACAGGGAATGCAGGAGAAAGCCCAGATAATTGTCTTCTTCTCCTTAATTTGCTTGTACCCTTTGCTAGAGAAGGTTACTTCCTAGCACAGAATCACAG